>JAMAHF010000005.1:0-14840 GCA_023627405.1 Penicillium sp. S1316
ACATTAATTTAACGCGTGGAATTTTGGATGGGTGGCCGGATCGACCGGGGTGGCCGGAATGGCCGGGAATTACGTTAGCTAACAGTGTTGATTAGATAAGCGAGGAGTATACTTAAGCTGCTCGCGTCGAGTCACAGTTCCTGAGCTCAACTCATCCAGCCGCCATGGCATACTCTTTCCTAACCTGCCCTGTGTGGCTTCAGGGAGCTTCTGCTCGCCTTTCTGTTATCACACCAAATGCATCTACCATGTTTCTATCTCTCCGCATCCTGAACAGCCCCAAGGGAGGGGTTGCGACTTAAAGAGTCATTTCTCCTGCGACGGCAGTGATTCTACTGCCATCACGACGTTGCTCAGCAATTATTCATCAAAACTAGCAATTGATGCTTTGCACCTTAATCGTTCAAACTTAGTTAATCCGAAATACCTACAATTTACAAGGTAAGCTGTGGATGAGACACCCTACGTCTGAGTGGGAGAGCTCACAGGTCCATCCCCTCAGAAACAATGTCCTTCCACTATCTAGCCACGGAGCTTCTGCTCCATATCTTTCAGTCATGCGATACGATCGCCGATGTTATAAACCTCGCATCAGCGTGCCGTCGCTTCCACGACGTCTTCAATCGATCAAACAAGCTTCAAATCCTAATGGATGTTGCGGAGATGGAGTTCGGCCCCGTTGACGACATCATACAAATCGTTACGCATAATACAAGCCAACCTGCCCATATCTTCCGTACAGCGCCTCTTACAGCACCTCTTCTTAGGCAAGTCGTCCAGATTGGAAGAGTCGCCCAGAAGTGGGAGACGATCTACCCTATCAAGAAGTGGAAGCTCGACTTTGAGAATAGGCGTTCGCTCAGCGACAAGGAGCGCTTCCGCCTCCGCCGCGCGATCTTCCGCCTTTGGCTTTACCATCGCGCATTTCATACGCACGACTATGACCGGTACAGCCGTCATCTGCGGAACACTGTCGCTGAGCGCGCGCAGCTCCTACATAACTGGTCGACTGCGGAGTTGGCCGAGATCGAGGACGTCCGCTTGGTCATTGGCGATATCGTCCAAAACCACATTTGCCCAAGCAATGGGACTATACAGCGAAAGTTCCGGAAGCGGTATCCAGAGAGCAACCATCAGCTAACATTTAACATCCATCTAAACTACCCCGTGGCCCAGAGCGGCCTCACACCCTACGGTTTCATTGATCCGAACCCTGATCTGAGAGAGCAATACTTCCACACCACCCATTCTACTTATTTCAACAATTCCTCTGCAAAGTATCGTTCACGTTTCCGGAATGATATATTCCACGAGCCTGGCTCGGAAGGTTGGGGAGATGAAATTCCGCACTATTACGTTGTACAGGATATGATGAAGCTCGATCCGGGCCAGGTTCTGTGGCTACGAGAACACTGTCCGATGAAGGAGCAGGTCGAGACTTTCGTACAGTCTCTAGGGGACTGGTTCCGTGAGAACGGCGAGACGTTTGGCGATACGTTGGAGTGGGTGATGAATGAGAGAGGCGATGATATTGGAGAGCTTCGAGCTGCAATCTCGGAGCGGGAGCTCGGAATTGCGGAGTAGGCTAAGCATTATTGCCGTTATATAGTGGAGTTGATACATAGTTATGTCAAAGACAATTTCAAACACATGGAAGCGCTTACAATTCCTCAGTTCTTATACGTCACCCCAGCCAACTATTGACGGACGGAACATGCTCCACACCACCCTCTCACTCAAACTGTCCAAAAAGGGTATCTATTATTACAGGTCGCCTAAATTATTGCCGCGTCTATAGTATAGTACATGATAATCTACAGTCATAATATACAGTTCTTGTCTTGCTCTCACCGCGCGCTGCCCATGATCTATCATGAGGAATGACCGCTCAGCAGCTTCAGCACCAGCTCATACGTTCCCAGCGTGATCGCTGCTGAAGGAACCGTGCGGATCATGTGGGCCGTCAATCCTCCGTACAGCGCGACGAATCCTTCTTCCTTGACCATCAGTCGGAGACATTGCACCACGCCGGTGTATTTCTGGCGGCCGTCGGCCATAGGGGCTTGTCGGAGGCGGGTCCGTAAGACCTATCGAATAAATCAGTTAGCGGATCCATACATATATAAGAAGGCCACGACAATATGGGAAGACAACATACCTCATGAGGATAAGCGACCAGAACAGCGATCAGCTTCGAAACTGCCGCGGCGCCACTCAAGAAGAGTCCCTGCGAAACCTCGCTTGCCTGAGTCTTGCCCTTCCTCTCATTGTGTCTAGCAACCATGACCTTTATCCGCTCATATGCAGCCAGATGCAGCGTCGTCTCTATAACCCCCAGATAACTAGCCATAAGCCCGCGATACAACCCCTTAACTCCCTCATGCTGTATTACCTGCTTCACGCAGTCCAAACTGTTCCGATACTGCGGCGGCCGGATCGATCCGTCTGCGTTTACGTGCGACCGGTCAAGCTGCAGTCTCGTCTTGACAAGCCAAATCGGATTCGTCGCTGTCCCCGTCACAACGCCCGCGGTGGCGGCGGACAGCGCATGCGTGCTCGTCGCATCCTTATCCATCCCCAGGAGTTCCGGATATAACCGCTTGCAGTTCCCGTATGCGTAGAACTTGATTGCTGTCGCCGGGACAACACCTGTGAGGCTGGGGCCGAGGCCGCGGAAGAGGCTGCGCCAGCCTTCGACGCGGTGGATGGAGAAGAGAATTTCAAATGTTTCGCTGAAGTGCAGGATAAAGGAGCGGGCGAGCGAGGGGCGAGTTCGCTGCAGAGTGGCGGTGGATTTGAGCTGGGAGCGGTAGAAGTCGGATTGGAGGCGTGTTCGGAGGACGTCGAGGGGGGATGTGAGGAGGGCAGTTGCCATGCCGCCAGCGCTTGAATCGGTGTTATTATATAGCGGATTGGAAATGGGAACGGGTGTACTTACGCGCCAGCTACCAGATGTGTCCATGAACTGTTCGTTTGTTGAACCTGCGGAGGAGCGAGCGGCTTCTCAGACACGGCGTTGAGAGCCGCGTCTTTCGCGTCGGTGCGCATGGCCTGCATGTCTGAAAGACTTAGCTAGCCTGATTGCAAGCTTCCTATATCTCAAGAGCACAAGGCAATTAGATGTAAAAAAAGACTGGTCTAGGCAATGTCAAGCCATCTGAAATAATAATCAGAGAAATGGCGAAAAAGGTCCAGAATTTTTCTCCGTACGAAGCAGTGGTTATGTAAGCCGGTCCGGACGCTATCTTATCTCCGCATACAGTTTGTGAGGTCTCGGCCAGATTTCTGATCCATGGATCGCAAAATTTCCCTGTCGAAGTTCCGACTGGATTCTCAGGAGGCAAATTAGTGTTTGGCTTAACTCAAGGTCGATACAGGTTTTAAGTTCAGAAGATTCAACAGCATTCTAAGTTTGGTCTTGGAACACGGCCTTTGGATCATGCAACTTGGATCCCTAGCCAGAAGGGCATTTGCAGTTGAAGTACTCCGGAGTAGAGTCTGTCGGAGGTAGTAGATCCTCCCGAAGAACAAGATAAGTAGTACTACGTAATCCTAGGTGCCCGGGTGCAACATGGTCCGGTTCGATCTAGAACCGGTATCACCGACTCCAAAGCAGCGCAGTGAGCTGCTCTTCTTTGTCGACTAATATAGACTTCACATAGTGCAGGGCTCCCTAAGCACCCGTCCAAGGCCGGCGAACCCCTCCTGGGCAACTTTTGTTCCCGCCAGGCGATTTGCCATGCCTAACTTTTGCGAGAGGTCCCAGCCGTCTTTCTTGCAAATGAGTCCGTATAACGTACCAGCGATAAAGGTGTCTCCGGCCCCAATAGTGCTGGATTAAGTTAGCTAGAAGGCTTCTTTGACAGTGCTCAGTCTTGTCAGTGACATACTCGACTACCTGGAAACCGGCTGGGCTGTAAGCCGGACTATGCACGAGGTTTCTTGTACTTGTCTCAAGCGCCACTGCCCCGTCTTCACCCCATGTACAGCAAAGAAGTGACCTATCGTACAATTAGCCATCTTCATACTTGATTGGGAGGGATCTTGTACGCTTTGCGCGTCAGTGATGATTGTTTCTGGACACATTCTTTGGCGGAGTTATATCCGCTATGCTGTCATATTTCAGTGGCTTTACCCCTATGTAGAGAAGAGGGGGAAACTCACCTGAGCCCAGGTCTTTGAGTAGAATACTACATCGGCTTCCTCCGCAAGCTCCTGAAGGCCTTCTCGCCCAGGTTTCTCAACTTCCACGCTGACCTTAGTATCCGGAAAGCGATTTCGAAGATGACGTATGCACGAGAGAGTCACATCTGGTATACGGCCCTAGAACTCGGTACCTCAGCCCTTGAACAGAGGACAGAGGCATAAACAGAATGGAACTACCTCAAAATGAAACCAGGCCGCTGGACCTTTTAACCCGTCAACAATCCGTCCGAACTCCTCTAAGGTCATCTCCGGAAGCTCATTATAATTGACAATAGTCCTGCTCCCAGACGCTTGGCTCTTTATAATGTAGCTTGACGCTGGCTCCTCAAACTCCTCTCGATATAGGCAATGATCGAGAGATACATGCGGCTCGAACGTCGTTTTTATTTGCTGAGACGCGACTGAAGACCGCGCAGGCAGAATGGCGACCAGATTCAAAGGAAATTGTAAGTTTGCTGGGGTTTCAGCAACAAGCTGCTGGAGGACCTCTAGACTGTTTGGGCAGTTACCGCCTCGTCGGCGTGAGATGCTTGTTGCGCGTAATTTATCATCTTCGCCTGGGTAATGAGGTGTTCTGGAGCCGTTAGTTCTCTGGGTTTCGTTCTAGTTGAGGGTTATACTTACGTTAGGATTGTATCGACATAGCATGCCCCTACCGCGACCAAAGACATTGCGGTTGAACCGAGCAAGAAAAATCAGGAATGATGTCGAATAGTGGCTTGGCTGTCTTCATAGAGGCCACTTTGTGGATGGTCGCTCACATGTCAGAGCGCTGCATCATTCTTCTGGCTGTGGTGGGGTACCTTGACCCACCACTTTATCAACCACCAGAAATCTACAAACTACCGGTGACAGTGATCTTGACAGCGCTTTTGATGATGCAGTAGTAGCCTAGGTCCCCGAAAGCAAGGGCTGATGCTCCAGTCCGTAACTTGATCTTATCCAACCTGGTGGGTAACAGCTCAAGATATATCTTCGCTCCTACTCTACAGTTAACTGAGACTAAGAAGGCACAGAAGAGATATGACTTCTGATACTGTGCCGCCTAATTGCTTAAGACCCGCCTTTAAATTTTAGTAGTAAGTTTCCCGGCCCTTTAGACTTATATATAGTAAAATAAACATGCCTATAAAGCCTGGGCAAGTACTTAGTAACCCTTAAAGCAAGCCTTAAAATAAACCTCTAAGTAAGCCCCTAAGTAAATCTTTAAGTAAGCCTGACACGTGAAACAGGTGCGACTATTTTACTACATAGAACAGGTAGAATAATAAATATCTTCACTTAAAAGTGGAGGGAGGGTGCGGGAAGAGAAAACAACGATTGTGGGGGTCTTAAGCAATTAGGCGCTTCTGATACTAAGACAGAGGTATCTTCACGACATAACTAATAACACATACATGAGCGACTTCCCAAGACCTAAGCATTGAAGCGCTGATGAGACTGTCCAAGATGAGTTACAACATTGGCGGCACTCTGTGGATGATTAGAGTAGTACATCCTGGGCGTTCCGCTCGACGAATAGCTGCCGCCTTGTCTTCTTTCATAGATTTTGGTGCCCCAAATAATACCTCCCACATGTTCCTCTGACCAACGCCGTGCAGGGCTTGTTGAAATGGACTGGTTAGGTATCACGGCCGGCTTAGTGCCCGGCTGCAAATGTTGATTTGCAGGCTGTGAACGGTATCTGTGTCTCCGTCTTCTACCATGCTGAGGGTTTGTTTGCTGATTCTGTGATGGAGTAGTGCTTATGTCGTTTGCGCCTGATTCTGGCTTGCGAACTGCGACTGAGGAGCACGTGCATTGGTCTTTGGAGTAGGAGGCTGAACATGGGCTTGACTAGGACGCTGTGAGGAAGGAGAAGGCGGTCCAGTGGCGGTTGCCTTAGGAGTCTGTACTGCTGTTTCTTTTACAGAAATAACAACCTCATCGTCGAAGTCGCCTTGGTCTGAAATTGTTTCCGTATTGCGATCGTGAGGGTCTTCCATAATCTCAGTGGCCAACTCCTTGAGGCTAATGAGGCGTCGCCTAGTTGATAGGGATATGTGTTAGTGCCTTGTATTCAAGCCCACAAGAAGCAGGAAGATGTATGTATACTTCAAGACATCCGGGCCGTATGTCTCACTTCCCAACATATCAGACAGCTGATTATAGTCAGGTGCTGGGGTGTTTTGCTGTGCGAAGACAGCAAGAAGCAGGTATTTGTCCTTTCGATGATCCCATTTGATTAGAGGACGTCGGGCTTTGGCAGCAGCTGGCGGCTCCTTCAGGATAGCTGGGGCTGACTTCTTCTTGCGATACTTTGCCACCATGAACAATGGATTGTGTTCTCTAAATCAGAGCGTTGGCAACGTGGGGAGGGGTTGAGGAGAGCAGCAAGGATGAGATGGAGAGAGAAAAATCATGCCCGAGAGCCCGCCCTCGATTCGGATGCGATAATGTGCGCATGTTCGTCGCTAAGAATATTGCATCAACGTGTGCGAGTCCAACTTCATTGAGCGCCGCCTCAGGAAACAGAAGATAACTCCTCTGTAGGGTGGGATCGGTCTTTGCATTCCGGCTCGTCAATGTCGCGGAATATTTCTGGCTATGAATGCGCAGCCAGGCTCTTCCAGACCTTGATGGTCTATCTTGTGGCAAGCGTATTATTGGTCTAACGCTAAAGAATTCCCAGTCAGCCTCTTCGCAGGTTTTAAAGTCGGGCTAGGTGGGTGATACATTCCCGAGAAATCGGTCACAGCCCACATGCAGTCTCGTTTGGACAGGCCTCGCCAACGGAGAAAACCTCAGTATCCGCACCCTATTTGAAGGCTGGATACGAGTACGGGTAGATCATAGCCATTTTGCAGGGACATGGTATGGCTCTGCGCCCTTCAGTCTGATGTGGTGGTCCTTACAACGCCATTTCCGGCCATGGTGATAGTCCAGTAGTGTAGGCAGGCAGGCATTCTCCTATGACCGAAATGACCGATTCTAGAGTTTAATAATCTCCTAACTTTGAACTTTAAACGCGCCACTGCGACACTCACCGACCGTTCTTCCCGTTTTCCTAGTCTTATGAGGGTAAGGATATCCACGTGATTTGGCGTCTTGTTACCAAGTGTACTCTCCTTCCTTCGTTTTTTGCGAGTCTTCTCCGATTTCTAGAACTTTTGTCCTTCTTGGCCCAAAGCAGTATTGACAAAACATGATGAGCCTCATTGCAGATGACGCATATTACAGGTGGGTCTGCGTCTGCGCCAACGGCTTTGAGCTGTCCAAGACATGCAGGCTTCCTGCAGCCACCACTACCCCTTCAGTACACCTAAGATCTTTCCTGATTGGGCTCAGATTTCCTAGGCATGGACTTTCTACTCTGCTCTTTGTTCAAATGATACCCTCTTCTTATTGACTCACCACTTTCATTGGCAGCCATTATGACGGAAGATGCCATATATAAGAAGCTGTGCACCCAAGTTTGGAACTCTTCGATCTCATAGATCCAGATAATTCTGCCATCTACCTGGACATCCCTGATCTTTCGACTTACCCTGCTCTTCTATACACAGCTCTATACCAACTCTTCTATGACGGCCTCCAGCACAATGTCCGCCACAAAGGACACTACCCCCACGCAGCCTGTCATGAGACGCAGCAAGACGATGCCAACGGACAGTCCGACCGCCAAATTCCTCTACACCATCCTCAAGCAGCTGGACCTCAAAGGTGTAGGTACACGACTGAACCTATATATTCTATTTCCGGCTAACAAACCAGATCGATTGGAGCGTGGTCGCCTCACAGCTCGAAATCTCCAACGGCCACGCCGCCCGCATGCGCTATCACCGCTTCAAGAACCAGATGGAAGGCACAACCTCGACCCCCCGCAAGCGAGCCGCGAATAGACCAACGACCAAGTCCTGCACTGCCGGGGGAAGCGGCAAAGGCTCATCGTGCTTCTCAAAGGAGATCTCGCCGCAGCCGATGCAGATGATCAAGACGGAACGAACCGACACCCTTAACGGTTTCTGCGAGTCGAAACCCTACATCAAGAACGAGACCGAGCAGTACCCGCAGCACGTCCTGAACCTGGCGGATATCCCTCAGTTCAGTTCGTCGCAGAACATACCGCCGTCTGCGAGTCTCTGCCGCTCTCCACTTCCCGTGCCTGTTCCCTATCGCCAGGTGAATATGGGCTCGGAGTTTGGGATGTTTTCGGGTGTGTCTATGCCTATGCATCCTCCGGCCCCAATGGGAATGGGGTACAG
Organism: Penicillium sp. S1316; assembly: GCA_023627405.1. Classification (NCBI taxonomy): domain Eukaryota; kingdom Fungi; phylum Ascomycota; class Eurotiomycetes; order Eurotiales; family Aspergillaceae; genus Penicillium; species Penicillium sp. S1316. The sequence goes on from JAMAHF010000005.1 coordinate 8,451, forward strand.
CCAGGGTCGCTGCTCGCCGGTCGCGTGGAAGCCTGTGAAGATTGAGGAGGAGGAGGATAGCATATTCGGGAAGCAAGGAACGGATATGAATACTGTGAAGGAAGAAGCCGTACGGGAGCCGGCTAAGTCGGTGGAGTAGACGGCCTTTCCTCCGCTTGGAAGTTGGTATGTGTTATTGTCTAGTATTTTAGTACGTGTGCTTGTTATGGCGGTGTTCTGGATTAGACTGTTTATAGAGGCGGGCTCGGATGCTTTCTGCATAATGGGTTCAGATTTAACTAAGAAAATCTTAACTATTAGGTTGTCTGCTACCCTCAAGGTATCTCACCCTCTAAGCTATCTAAGTATGCGTATGCAGCCACAGGGTTAAACTAGAGATGCTCAATTTCGCTGCTTCGCTTCGCTCTGAGAACCTGCGAGTACATACATAATGATCCTGGGAAGATGGCAATACTGATTGAGTTGTGCCCAGACTCCCTGACTTGAGTCAAGCACAACATCTCTTAAGCCTAAGTTCAGAAATCGGCCCATAAAAAAAAAATAATAAAGGGTCGGGTGAACCAAACAGGTGGCTTAGCACTACCGGTAGTTCTGGACCAGCTTGCCCATTTAACTAGAGCATACACAAACCAGTCCCTCTTCACATGGACCAAAGAACCTTCTCCATGGAAAGGATTACTTCAAATCATTTTATGCGACCCCCTCGCTTGTATCGGTCTCGTATTCACCATTTTCAAGAGAAACTCCAAGGGAACGATCGGGAGCGCTCTCTCTTTTGTTCCTGAAACCAGCCGGCGTAAACTCCCCCATCTCTTCGTCACCATCGGCGTCCTTCTTCGGGGCCTTGGGCTTGCCACGCACAGTAGTGGATCGGGACTTGGAGAGACTAGAGTCGCCCTTGGTGAGCCTGTCTTGATCTTCACCATGGGACTCAGTCTTGATGCGAGGACCGGGGAGCCAATAGACAGGTGGCTCGATACTCGGCAGCACACAATCACCTCCATCCTCGCTCTTGACTAGAGCCCCATAAGAGTCTACCACATAGCCATCTTCATCATCATCACCCTTATCATCATCGTCCTCAACGTAGATTGCCTCAATGAGATTCCGGCCTGCAAGTTTGTTCGACCCACGCTTAGTGGGCGAACCCGTCGCTTTTGAACCCGGGGCCGAGCCCTTCTTGCATTTTGTGGATGAAGAAGGCTTCGCAACCCCGCCACGGCTACTAGTTCTAGGAGTTTTTGGAGTCCCAGAAGCTGAGCCGGAACCGCGTACATGAGAAATGTCCGAAAGGGATATGCCCCTCTGGGCAGCCTCGACCCTGAGCTCTTCAGCCTGCCTTTTATATTTTCTACACTGGCCTTCAATTGAATCGTAGGTCGCCCCCTCGCCAAACATGGCGGCCATAGCGAAATAGTCAAGCTAGAACCAGTGGTTAGTTTGGGCCCTAACTAGAATTGCTTGCATTGTTGGATACTGGGCTGCTTTAAACTTGCACGTACCTTTAGGCTGGGGTGTGCTGCAAAGACAGCAGCGACCAGGCGTTGCTGGTTTTCGGCGGACTTCCAGTTAACCATTTTGATAGGATATTGGCGATGGGCTCAGATAATGACTTATAATGTTTTCGTAAGAGGTGGCTTGGAATAGCTATCTATTGTGGAACAATGGAAAATATGCCGGGTCTCGAATACTCTAGACGCTGGTTGTTAGGAATCCTTGGAATTGAGGTAGGTATAGGGTCTCACGTACGTAGATGGAAGAGGAAACTACAGTGACTGTTCAAGGACCCAGAGATTAACAAGAGTCTGTAAAGGGAGTAAGCAAGAGATAGAAACATACTAAAGGTGGCTAAGAGAAGAGTATAGCATGGAATGATATTGTGTTCCTTGAGAATCCAGATAGTCTTGGAAATGGGAGACAAGAGAGGGAGAGGAGGGAAGCCCAAGCCCAAGTCCAAGTGTTATCCTGAGTAAGGAAGAAAAGGGAAGTCTGCCCTGCCGCCTTTTAGACTTGACTAGTGAATGAGGCATCAGGGAAATTACTAAGGCCATATGGCGAATCTAGGAATTGAGCAAATATCCAAGGGCAGTAACACTTATCCCAAGGAGCCTTTCCTAGGCAACCCCCCTGCTCCTCCTGACTCCCTTGACCCTCTCATAATCTTACCTTCCTTCAGTCTCTCCCTATCTCTCAACACGTTGGCTACCACCAAGCTCCTGTTACTACCAAATCAACTAAAACCCTAATTTCTAAACCCACCGCAAGGATGCCTATGCGATGGACACCGGAGAAGGACCAGCTCGTAAGCCTGCCCTACCAGCCCCCCTCTCGAAAGTACCCAAGCTAACCCTAATAACCAGCTGCTCCTCAAAATCCTCGAAACCCACAACCTCTCTGTTGACACGAAGAAGGTCGCTGAAGCATGGCGTGAGTACCCACCAATCCCCAACTCTCCCCGGGGGACCACATCATGGAATCCCCAAAGCCTTCTATCTTTACGCTAACCTCCCGCCTTAACTCCCAGCCTCTAACGAAGAAAAACCCACCGCCCGCGCCATAACCGAGCGCCTGGTAAAGATGCGTGCCATTGCCAAGGCCAATGCATCTGCCAGCGGTGGCGGCGGCACCCCTAACGAGAAGGGCGGGCATTTCAGCATTGGGAAGGGTGTAGGCTCTGGACGGAGTAGCGTAGCTTCTACGCCTCGTGGATCTGCTACTAAGCCTCGAGCTAGAACTCAGAATACAAGCTCGACCCCTTCATCTACGAAGAGGAAGCGGGTTTCGAAGAACGTTGACAGTGACACCGAAACGGAGAGCGAGGAGGAGGCTTCTCTGGCCAAGATCAAGTCTGAGATGAACGTTGATGATGATTCTGATGCCGATGGCGAGTTCGAACCTGAGGGAATGTACACGCCACCGATGAAGACAGAGAAAAAGGTCGCCCGAGTGCTTTTCCCGAACGCGATGAAGGCTGCCTCGGCTTCTAGGCCTGAATTTGGCTCTGCTGGGCTCGGTAGTGGAGACGGTACTGCTCCTACTGCTCCGACTAGTTTTGGTTCTGCGCCTGCGGTCCACGCTAGAAGTGCTCTGAAGATTGTAATCGGCCCTATGAAGCGTGACTCCCGTACTCCTCGCGCTCGGTTAAGCGCACCCTGTTATGGTATGATCGACTATGGTAATATGCTTGATGAGGATGATGTTGGTGGTCAGCAGGATGATGTGGATAGCTCTGCATCGGACTACGTTCCTGAACAGACCTTTGAGCCCGACGAAGAGTTTGCTTAGCTGTGTGCTACGGGCCTTGGGATACGTGTATCTTGAATGTGAAGTTAAGAAGATTTAAGTGACTGATGAATTCTGATTCAACAGGATTTCGAAGACTAGATATCTGCCCTTGAACCCAGCTGTGTTTGTCAATGGCAGATGGAAATCAACCTGTCCATACTTCCACGAACGACTGGCTGATTAAACAAAACCCTGGACTAAACACAAAATGAAACCCAGTAAGAAAGCCTAAATGCATCCCCTAAAAGACCATTTAATAACAGCGTTGAGGTCGTTAGCTATAGACTTCGATCTTCAAAAGCTGGGACAAAATCAAGCAAATGCACCAGCGGAAGGCCCATCGTCACCCATTGCCATCTCAGTACCCTCCTCTTCCTTCACAACCTTGGTCTGACGCTTCTCCTTCTGACTAGCCTTTGGCTTCTTTGGGGAGCCTTCGTCGCCTCCAGCTGGGTTTGCATTCTCGTCGCCAGCAGCCACATTTTTCTTTGGTCTGCCACGCTTCTTCGGAGTGGTGTTCCCCTCGGTGGCGCCGTCGGCAACAATGGTCTTGACTTTCTCTCTGAGACGCTGGATACGATGCTGAACTGCGCTGGTACTGCAGTCTGATAGTTGATAAGAAGCTGGTCAGCAACGTTGTCATTGATTGTGGTATTTGCGAGGTCCTGACCTCCCCGAATGGCAAAATTGGAGGGGTAAGGGGATTAAATGAGGCTCGACTTACCAGGGCCCATGAATTCAGCTATCGCTGCGTGGTTGAGCTTTGCATCAGTGGTGGTTATGATTGCCACCAGCAGCTGAGAGGAGGATTAGATTCGTTCCGGTGCTTTTTGTACCTGTGGAGAGCAAAGCGGTTGTGTACGTACCTTGGCATCCGCCTGATCATTCCAGATCATAGGCATCTTGAGGGTGGTTTTTGGTTGTAGAATCGGGGGTCTTGCCTTTGATGGTATGAGGTAGTCTGAGGGGTTGAAGGTTGTAAAGTGAGGCCTTGAAGATGGATGGATGGGTAAGATGGTGTGATATAGAAGAGGTCGAGAGGTCCAGAGAGTGAGATGTAGAGAGAAAAGATAGGGAGAGAGTAAGTGAACAAGGGAGATTCCTGGGGGATTAGAGGGCGAATCTAAAGGGAGGTTTAAAGGATGAGGATAACACACAACTGGCCTGGCTCTTCACTCAGTTCTCGGCAACACTAAAGATCAAGCTGGGCTTAACAACAAGTATTGAGTACGCTTGAAAGGTAGAGAGTGAAAGAAGGCTGAGGCTAAACTGTAGTGCCTGGTAATGACCTAGAAAAGGAGTCATATTAAAGGATCCTCTTCCGGACTCTAATGTTGAGAGGCTAACCAACTCATGAAAAGGCTGACTTATTGCCATGTAGACCTCACGATACGCGCGTCTGTTCAGGTGTCAGAGGTTTCTTTGAACAAGTCTGACAATATGTGTCCATACTAAAGTTGCTCGAGAATGCAAGACTGCCAACGGGGGGTAGTTGTAAGATTTAATAACAATTTTGTACCTTCCATCCTATATCTTGTGCAATGTAGCACTACCTAAGTTAAGAGTCTTCAGCACCAAGCCCTAAAATCATATAAGTATACACCATCAAGGAAGGGTTCAACCAAGTTTGCCGGACTGTAGGCCGCTAGGATGGTATCTTATCACTGTCTGCGACGGGAAATAGGGCAAACCACGAGGGGAAATGTGCGTGTCTCTTCGCGTGCTTCTTCAAGGAGGGGTACTGCTAACCCGTGGACAGCGTTTTCCCAGCCCCCCATTCGCGCCCCCGCATTTTCCACCTTTAAAACCAGATCGCGACACGTTATAAATTTATGCCGTGGCATTCAGTTGCCAAGGGAAGGGAGGTATTGCAAATGTGTCAGGATTGTTCGCGGCGGCCTTGCAGAATAGCGTTAACCAGAGGTTGTTGCACTGCACGCCGTGATCTCCGGAGTAGGTGTTGTGGATGGCGCGGAAGCACACGAGGGAGATGACCAGGGGTGGAAGAAGATATTCTACCTAGATACTCTTGTTAGCCTCTAATTCTGGTAAATGTAGGCAGGAAAGGCCTAGTGGCATTTTGGCCATATTAGGGTAGCGTGCTTCAGTCCACCTACGGGGAAATGCCGGGCAGATAGTTCTACATCTAACAAGCGCGAACAGATATTGGGCTTGAGGGAGACTTTATATGCTGCGACTGTATTTCAGAACCTCCTTCCTCCATCTCATTCACGGTGGACAGTCTGAGCTTTGGATTTCTTTCGAGAAGATGGTAGTATGATAATATCGCCTGTCTTCTCACCTCCTTCTATCCTAAACTTTGCGTGAAGCCTCTAGCCTCGGTAAGTCTGGCCTGCAATGGCTGCAATAGTAGGGCTGTGGTGCGTCTAGAAGGGGACGTTGCCTTACTGTGACAGCAGGAGTCACGACACCCGGTAATGTAGCTGCCTGGCACAAGAGGATTAGAGACCCCTTGGAATGGATGGTTACAGCGGGAGTTAACGCTTTGCAGGCCATACGGTGTGCCACTCGATTGTCAGGGACTGAGTAACCTGTAGAGTATGAGAAGACTTCGTAAAATGATTGCTCCCTTAAGCTGGATGTAGCTTATTAATAAAGCACTGTGGTATAGCCCTGCGTGAAGTTGAGGGACGAGCAATTCGTCGATTAGGGCTGGAATATTCAAGATGCTAGGTTTCCTAACTCACTAGCATTCTTATCAACACAGGAGGATAATACAGGTGGATGTGATACAATCTTGGAATAGGTGGGATAATCGAAATTAGTGAGGTACTTGCATGATCAAAATTAGAAAAGCAACGCGTCACACGGTGCGAGATTGGGGTTTGCTTTGCAGGCAGTGTTAAGCCCATATTTATATCCTCCGGGCTGGAGTATATCATATTTCACGGTTCAATAAAGCAATTGTCTGAGTACTTGGACTCCTTAGTAGGTCCATAGTTCAGGCAGCAGGCTTCTGTGCGTAAACGCCGACTCTGTTGCGAGACGAAATGTCAGCTTCGGTATCAAAAAAAAAAAAAAAAAAAAAAAAAAAAAGTAGGTACAAATTCAATTGGTCACAAAAAAACAAATATTAGTGGGAAT
>JAMAHF010000005.1:762597-908793 GCA_023627405.1 Penicillium sp. S1316
GTGGCCCATTATCTTGGGGCTGGGTAATATTTACCGTTAAAAAAAAAAAAAAAAAAAAAAAAAAAAAAAAAAAAGAGAAAAGAATTCAGCTGCCTATGTATGTCAAGCTGCTCAGTCGTTAGCTCCTGGAACAACCGGCCGAGTCCTCGGCCCCGTTAGAGTGATGAACTCGTGCAGCTTTGCGAGTTGGCGTATGAGTCGTCGAGGCCCATGCTCTAGCAGAAATTATGGGTGATCACGTATTTCGTCAAAGTGCGATAATTTGGCGGCTATATAACTACAATAGACTCATCCTCGCTCTTTACACCAACATTAGTGCTGTTATCATTAAGATAAATCTACTGTAGCGCCTTTCACTTAGTTATCCCCAAATCGCCCACTGTACCTTGTCGCCATGCCGTCGTTTCTAGCAACACCCGCGAGAGCCATCGCCGGCGTTCCAACGCCGGATCAGCTTCTCTATGCTCGCAAAGCGACTATCCCCGGAATTTCATGCAGTTTCCTGTCGCTTGCCCGCCGGTTCAATTCCTCCTCGCCTGGCGACCGCGCAAAGGATTTCTTTCCCCCACCGTCCGCGCCACATATCAAACAGGTAGACACGGCATGGGTGCATCCTGTGTAAGTCCACTGAAATACACTGTCCTTACGGTTTTCTTCTTCCCATGGCACTTCTAATAACACGGTGAAACCAGGTACACAACCGAACAAATGCGCGCAGTCGCCGTCGGCCATCGCGACGCGAAGACCTGGTCCGACCGTGTCGCCCTAGGAACTGTGCGCGTACTGCGCTGGGGGATGGACCGGGTCTCCGGGTACCGGCACCCTAAGCCAGGCCAGAAACACAAGGCCAAATTCCAGATGACGGAGCGCAAATGGCTGACACGGTTTATCTTTCTTGAGAGTGTTGCGGGCGTTCCGGGTATGGTGGGCGGGATGCTCCGGCATTTGAGGAGTCTGAGGGGGTTGAAGAGGGATAATGGATGGTGAGTGAGAGACGAACTCCGGAAGCTTTCGCGTTGATAAGCTTTCTTCCCAGTGGGCTCTCGCTAATTGCGATCTCTAGGATCGAAACGCTCCTCGAAGAAGCCTACAACGAGCGTATGCATCTGCTCACGTTCCTGAAGCTAGCCAAACCTGGCCTCTTCATGCGCTTTCTCGTCCTCGGCGCACAAGGCGTCTTCTTCAACGGCTTCTTCCTCTCGTACCTGATCTCGCCACGAACCTGCCACCGCTTCGTCGGCTATCTTGAAGAGGAGGCCGTTCTCACATACACGCGCGCGATCCAGGATCACGAAGCCGGCAAACTACCCGAGTGGGAAAAGATGGAAGCTCCCGAGATTTCCGTGCAGTACTGGAAGATGCCCGAGGGGAACCGGACCATGAGGGATCTCTTGCTCTACGTCCGGGCGGACGAGGCGAAACATCGCGAGGTCAATCATACGTTCGGGAACCTTAATCAGGCTTCGGACCCGAATCCGTATGCCGCTAGGTATAAGGATCCGACGAAGCCGCATCCCGAGAAGAGTCTTACACATGTGAAGACCTCGAGGTGGGAGAGGGATGAGGTTATCTAAGCATCGAGCGGTGAATCTATATATTGGATCATTCCATATTTCCCGCAATGTATAGGTTAGACTGACATTATATCCTATAATATTTTGATTTGTGCTACCATAGTACCGTCTCTAGCAACTCACATTGTCTGTATTTGATTATCGGTCTGTTTGCCGAGTACATCGTCGAATTAGTTACCATCGGCAACCCACTTCGTTAGCTGTATCTGCAAACGTGGTCAGCTCTACCTGGGTAGTTCATTGCTATCTCACTCGACCGGTCGGTCAGCGGGTCACAGGTAGGGCAGCATGGATCCGGGCCGTTTTTCGAGTCCCTTGCAATCCATTACCCTAATCGGACCTAGCGGCCTGCGAGCTTATAAGAATGCCCAACACGGGGTCGTTTGTTCTTCCCATTCCGAGTAGTTGGTCGGTCCAGCAGATCCGACTCAAGTATATATTGACGGACTAACTCCGAGCAAACCAGACGGACCAATCAATACGGGTCGACCTCGAGGCAGATCAGGTTAGACCGACGGCTGAGACCGCTTAATCTGCGCGCTTGCAGAGTATCCGGGACAGGTGCGGCATTCTGCTCATATGAGGAAGACATGATTCTCGGGATGGGCGATCTTGATTGGATTGCGCAGAGAGCGATCGCTGTGGTTTGTGATGAGTCAGTGATTACGCAGGTCGTGATTCGTGCCAGGTTAGTTGCATCCTTTAGGCACTCCATGCGCCGAGGAACTGGAAAGGGCCGGGTTGATTATATACATTCTCATTTGGCTTCGTCTGGCGAATTTTGGAGATTATCTCCCTTTTCATCAAGTACCGAGCAATACCTGTCCGGCATGGTATATGCGACTGATCTCTCAGCATTACCAGATTGTGTCCAGCAAAAAAGGACAAATAGCTAACATACGGAGTCTGGGGAACATTCCAAATACCTGGATATGAAACGGCCCCATCTCGCCAGTAGATCCTGAAAAGGGACAGGACCCTCATAAGCACTTTGATGGCTGGAACGTTGTAGAGGACCCACGGACATCTCCGACGCTGTTGTGTTGACAAAGTGGAGGCCACTATGCCAGATGCAGGGCCGCCACAGTTCGATCTGATTGGCTGATTGGACATTCCACGATTGCTTCGATGTTCGCCTCATGCTAAACGAGCGCATCTGGTGGCAGAAACCGCGCTATACCAAGACCCCTTGGCTAAAAGTTTCACGGTGGTCGGTACAGCTTGGCCGTTGATCCGTTACATCGCATTGATCCCGGCCGGTATATAAGCGGAGGGCGCGTCCTCGTGGTCAATGGGAATTGGAGCAGTTTTGTCATTAAGGAATCAATCTCGGAGGTTTTGTGAAGAAAGCAACAGGTGGATGCAAGAATGGAGTATCACCAACCTCATTTGACTTTGCGCAGTCCCACTGCCACACACGCACTACCGCCCTTTCTCTCTGAAGTGGACTATCCTTCTTTGCCACTGGACTTGATCTGCGGCTTGGTAAGTCCCGCCAAGCGCACAATAATCGGCTGTCATCGTCTCAGCGCTGACCGCGTGATGAAGGATAACTATACGGCATTTCATGGAAATAGCCAGAACACAGACATCCTGGCCAGCAGCGCAACAGCCAGCCCCGAGAGATCGCGCACATCGTCGCCATCTCCTTCGGACTCAGGAACAATCCGGGACCCGAGTGAACGGAAAGCTGTATGAAAACCTCATGTTTCCCCAACTCTAGCAACCATGCTAACATCCCTCGGCCGGGCAAAAGGCCAGGCGGCGCGCTCAGAACCGTGAAGCGCAGCTCCGATTCCGCGAGCGCAAAGAGCAACAAAAGAAGGTCCTCCAGAAAGACGCGGACGCACTGCGCAAGGCCTACTAGGCATTACTGAAGCAGTACGCGGACGCAGCCAGCGACGTCACGCGCCTCGTCAAGGAGAACGATGTGCTCCGGTTGGAGGCCCGGAATCTGCGCCAGCAGTGGCGCTTGGTGCTCAGTGTGTTGCGACGGCTTCCGAGTGCGCAAGGGCAATCCCCATCCCCAGGAGGGGTTTTGCCTGAGGATATAGCATTTGCATTTGACGACAACCAGGGCTACCTTGAGGACTTAGCTAGCGGGGCTTTGCCGAATATGATGCGATACCTGCGCTGACTTTTCTCAATTCACTTGTAGTATAGGTGGTGCTTCTAGCTGCGTCAGCCTCTGCTTCCATGAAGCGCAATGATTTCATGATTCTCTCGACTGTCCGACATTGTCCCCGTTGGGGCAAGTACTAATATATAGACACTAACTAGATAGTCCCGAAGACTTTTGACTTTTGATCTTCCCAACATTGTTCGAATTCGGGAAACTATAAAGGCATTCTAGCGGTCAATTACTGGCAACCAACATGGCGTTCACCCGGGTCCGAAATGTCTTTTTAATCCGAACAATGAGGGGCCCACTTGCGGCGCGGTGAAATCATCGAAAGAACTAATCAAGAAAACTCTGTTCGTGTCATTGTATATAGACGGTGAGAGTAGATGAGTAGATGGGTACATGGCCATTAATGTGGTAGATTCTCGCACTTGATCCAGGGTGCCATGAGCCGCTCAGCCATATTCGCGAGGCTACCTATAGCCTTAACAAACGGTCGGGCCATGAGCATACTGTAAACGCAAGTAAATAATAATGCACCACTTCTTCGCAAAAACAGCGTGCGCTCAATACGGAGAGTCGCGAAGCTGCATGTGAAAAACACTGGCGCCGGGCCCGAGTGTCTGGCCGAATACCTTGCGGCTAACGCTCAGGGGTGATTGTGGAATGGGGCGCCTAAATGAGTTGACTGCGAGAGGCCCTGCACTGGCTCTAGGAATTCCGACTCCTAACTTCCGCTGGACTGAGACAATCATTCGGCACGAGATGCATCAAATAGTTAGTTTTAGCAGATGATGATATAAGCGAGCTGACTTCGGTGCATACTCACTACTGTATCCCTGGTCAAATGGGAGCTCCGCCGATGCATTCCGCCGAGCTGCTTCCGTGTCTCAGATTTGTACACGATCGGAATTGCTTGTCTCAGATCCCTCATGAACAAGCCGCCGAAGGATCATGGCTCTACAGGGGTAGGGCGCAATAACCTCGTTAGCTAATTATTAGGCTTATGTCATCTTCTCGCCTCGATGACTCGTGCTTAGCTTCATCTAGTTAACTACGCCAGGAGTAATCACAGGTCGAGGGTGTCTGCGGGACCTTCGCATGCTATGCCAATACGCTGATCCTTTCTTAGGAGGTGGTTTGGTAAGCATGGCCATCTCGGTGGAGTGACGGAAATTATGTATTCTATGCTGCTGTCGGTGAGGTATAAAGCATCTGTTTTCTTCGTCAGGAATTCAGCTACCTTTATCCTTCAGCAGTCTCGTCCCTTTTTGCCCTCCTCTCCTTCCTACCAGTAACATATCCAGTGGCGCACAATGCTCGCCAAAACCTTTGCCTCGCTGGCCGCTTTCTCCCTCGCTGCCCTTGGCGCGAGCGACCCCAACAATGCCATCTCAACCCTCTACCAATTCGAGCAAGGTTCATGGCTCGAGAACCTCGCGACCGGTCCATCGAACAGCATCCTGGCTACCAGGCTCGACATCCCAGCCGTTTATCAAATCACCCCTCCTCAAGCCCGATGCGGCTCCGGCGCCGGAACAGTATCCGCGAAGCTCATCCAATCCTTCCCCGACGTGAGCGGAGCTCTTGGAATCGCCGAGTACAAGAAAAACCATTTTGCCGTCATTGCCGGAAACTTCAGCCTTAAGACGAGCGAGTCCAGTGCGGGAAGCTACGCCATCTGGGACGTGTGGTTCACGGGTGCTCGCCACGACCGCGTCTCGGCCAAGAAGATTGCCGATATCCCCAGCGGAGGCTTCCTGAATGGATTGACCGTGTTGAACAAGCGTTCTGGCGTCTTGCTCGTCGGCGATAGCTGGAATGGAACTGTGTACCGCCTGAACCCGGAAACGGGCGACTACAAGGTCATTCTGCAAGATGAGACCATGAAGCCCCCCGCTGGGAAAAACCTGGGTCTGAACGGCATTCGCACTGTGGCTATCGGCGACGAACTTTTCCTCTACTATACCAATAGCCTGAAGGAGACTGTCGGTCGCGTGCGAATCGATCCCGAGACCGGCCGCGCAACCGGCCCCTACACCACGCTCGCAACGAAAGTTTGGGGTGACGATTTCACGTACGATCGGGCGAAGGGGGATCTTTACGTGGCTGGAAATTTCGAGAATATTGTCACAAAGCTGAACAGGGAGGGTATTGTTGAGGGTATCATCGGGGCTGAAAATCAGCTCACCGTGGCCGGCGCGACCAGCACCTTGGTTATTGACCGAACCCTCTATGTTGCCACGTCTGGTGCTCTGGCCGCTCCGGTCAATGGGACAATCACCGAGGGTGCGAAGATTGTTGCAGTCAAGCTTGATCAGATGTAAAATTAGCTTCGTGATGTATGTGACCGATGCAGTGTTGATGGAAGCGGAGCGTCTGTTCAATCGGTCTGTACCCACCATAGATAACTTCTCGTCCCCTAGGTAGTGCGACAGAAATAATATTAATAATAGTTATAAACTGTCTCGCGCTTTCCTTAAACATCTCTATCTTTACGCTGATATATCCTCCTTGGAGTCTAATTACCTGCCATCGTACTCTAAGCGTTAGCCTAAAACAGGCATTGCTTTCACGTCCGCCGCAGTGTTTACCCTGGTAATTAATGTTCTCAGAGCTTGTCTCGTGGGAAACATCAAACAAGTAGGACTAAGCCGATGCGATATATTTAAGTCTGCTTCTATCTTGCCTTGATAGCGGAGATAAAGTATAGCTATTCCAATCACCAGATAACCAGCAACTCGACAATCCCAACATCTTTATGAGGGGCAGAGTACTTCATCTCGTCATGCTCAATAGCAAACCTGAGATCCGGGAGCTTCTGGAATAGTGACTCTATACACACGATTAGCACCTCTCAATTCCGGCTGTCTACGAAGTTTCTGACACGCACCAAAAACGGCTTCCAACTCTGCCTGCGCCAGCGCCTCCGCTATGCAGCGATGATCTCCGAAGCCGAACGCCAGGTTCTTAGCCGAGTCCGTCTTTCGGTGCAGGTTGAAAGTATCCGGGTCGGGGAAGACGTCTGCATCGCGGTTCGCTGACTGGTTCGAGGCGATGATTCCCTCGCCCGCTTTGATAATCTACGTGGGCGGGTGAGAACCCGTGTTAGACCTCGGACATCGCATCCGTTGCGGGAATAAGTCTTGCTCTTACCTGGCCTTTCAGCGTGATGTCGACCTTGGCCACGCGCCGAGTGGCAAAGGAGGAGGCTGTGTGGTACCGGCAAGCTCCCCCACGAATGGCGCTGCAAGCGATGGATCCATTTTCAAGGCTTTAAGCTGTGCTGGGTGCTCAAGGAGTGTCACGACGCCCTGCGATGTAGGCGTGACGTGTCAGCCGCGGTATTTGGGCAAGTTCAAGTGTGGTCTACCGTACCAGATTGATCATGTTAACCATCGTTGCATTTCCCCCGACGAGCAGCAGGAGCGCAATTTGAACCACGTCCAGTTTGTCGATATTTCCAGGGTTCAGCTGCTGCTGTTAGCAAAGTACATCCTATTGTCGGGGTTGTCTGACCTGCTCTGCGATGAGAGCACTAATGGGGTCTTCCTTGAGACTGGTGGCTCGCTTGTCTACCAGTTTTGTCAGGTAGCCCAAAAGGTCCCTGAACAATAATATTTTTGTTAGTTGGAATATTTCAACGGCATAAATATCAAAGGTTGACCGATATCAAAGGTTGACCGATATCAAAGGTTGACCGATTAGCATCCTGCGCTGCAGCTGCCGTGGAACTACCATTGGTGCCAACGGCATTCATTTCGGTAAGGTAGGAAATGTCTTCCACTGGAACCCCGAGGATATGATAAGTGACCTAACCAGCATTCATTTAGTGAAAAAAATATGCTATGATGGAGAGCCAGGGAAGTAATGGCCAGCAACATACCAAAGAAGGGATTGGCAGAGAGAAGTGCTCAACCAGGTTCACAGGTGTTTCACATCCTTTACTGACTAGTCCATAAAGATGGGAATTGACGGTTTCTGCGATGAATGGCTTCAACCCGTTGACATAGTCTTCAGTAAGGAACCTCGCAACCATGTTCCTTTTGCAGATGTTAGCACGCGTCACTGGATGTGTATAAGCATGGCTACCTCTGCCGCATATGATCCGGGGTATCCACATCTACAAACGTTGGGCGATTCTTCGCAGCCGCCTTGCCGCCCGGTGTCATTTCCGGATATCCGGGGCGCTGGTGCTCCTATACATAACGAGATGGGCTTCAACATCACAAGACAAGATTGCGTCTAGCTCACCTTTGAGAGCCGAGTGTCCGTCAAAACATCGCATTGCGAACTTTTTTGTCACCCGATACACATCATGTCACCCTCTTGTCATCGAATCCGAAATGCCTACTTGTGGTAATAATACTATTCACAGATGTTCAAATAACGATAACACCGGGCCTATATACAACCTCAGTATCACCGCAGACGCCTTCCATTTACTTCCTGCCATATCCAGCCGCAGCAAATATGACTACGGGCCCACCCCCACCGCACCTTGACTTCCGCGCGTTTGTAGACGCCCTCCGGTCCGACAATGACCTAGCGGACATCAACACTGAAGTCGACCCTCACCTCGAAGTAGCCGCCGCCACACGACGAGCCTACGAGCTGCGATCCAAAGCCCCGCTCTTCAACAACGTCAAGGGCGCTCACGATGGCCTATTCCACATCCTTGGAGCCTCAGGCGGTCTCTCCAGCGGCCCGCAGTACCCCTACCGCCGACTCGCGCGACACGTCGGCCTCCCCCCAACCGCAAGCCTAGGCGACTTCATCGACAAAATGCTCTCCACAAAGGGCAAACCGGGCGTCGCCCCCGTCCACGTCGAGACAGGACCCTGCAAAGAGCACAAGCTCCTCGACGACGAGATCGACCTGACGAAGCTCCCCGCTCCCTTACTCAACAAGGCCTACGGCGGCAACTACATCCAAACCATGGGCATCAACATCGTCCAGCACCCGATCCAACCCTGGGTCAACTGGTCCATCGTGCGCGCCATTGTCCTGGACAAAACGCGCATGGTCGGACTCATCATGAAGCCGCAGCACATCACGCGCATCTACGAGCAGTGGAATGAGTCCGGGAAGGATATGCCCTACGCGATTATGCTGGGCGTGCCCCCCATCGCCGTCATGGCGTCTAGTATGCCGCTCCCCGAAGGTGTGACGGAGTCTGAATACGTGGGTGCGCTCTGTGGCGAGCCGCTGGAGCTGGTTAAGTGCGAGACGAATGATTTGTATGTTCCGGCGTGCAGCGAGATCATCATTGAGGGGACGGTGTCTATCACCGAGCGCGCTAAGGAGGGGCCCTTTGGTGAGATGCACGGGTAGAGTTTCCTCGATGAGGAGTGGCAGCAGCCGATCTACAATGTTACGGCGATCACTTATCGCGGTGGGGATGCGATCCTCCCGATTTCTGTCCCTGGGCTCGCGACAGGGCCGGACGAGACGCATACACTTATCGGCACTCTCGCGTCGGCGGAGATCAGGCAGCTGCTGCAGGAGAACGGTCTTCCGGTTCTCAATGTGTTTACCCCCTATGAGACGCAGGTGGTCTGGGCTGCGGTGCAAGTAGACCGAAAGAAGCTGTGGGACCTGAAGACAAACGCGGAGGAGTTCTGCCGCAAGATTGAAGACCTCGTGTTCCGGCGCAAGTGCGGCATGCAGATCCGTCGTCTTCTGACTGTGGGAGATGATATCGACCCGTTCAACTTCAAGGATGTCATCTGGTCCTACGCGAGTCACTACCGGCCGGGCATAGATGAGTTCCTTTTCGAGGATGTCAAGGCATATCCACTCGTCCCATACATGTCGCACGGGCCAGGGACCAAGCTGGCCGGTGGCAAGGTGGTTGGTTGCTAATTGTCTCTTGCCACATGAGTATAACCAGGAGCAGATGTGGGTGTCATGCGATTTTGAAAATGGGTATCCAGAGGAGGTCAAGCAGAAGGTTCTACAACGGTGGACAGAGTTTGGTCTTTAGTTTGAGAATACCTCAGGATCTTGTGTTTTTGCCTCCCTGTCTGTCATCTCCCACGTTGTTTCGGCGATTCAATGATCATACCACCGTGGGGTAGGAAACTGGTATAATCAGGCCTACTACGTCTCTTAACCATTAGTTAACGTACGAAATAGCCTGTTCCATAAAGTTAATTAAGTTAGACTGTCGGGCATGGACTTATATCATTATATATAAGAGTACTTGAATCTCAGCAAATCACTTCCCTTGTTCTACCATCAAGTAAGCCTGCATCGAGGGTGGTTACCTCATGCATGAAGGATCTTAGTTCATTGATTAGCCCGTGTAGGTCATCCTACGCCACTTCTCCTTTGCATAAGCCACTATAATATTTCTATACGTACCTAGATAAATCTCTTCTAGCAAGTACTGCTGCCAGTTGTCGCCCACGATAATTTCAATCGCGCCGCGCCACCCAATTTAGCCCTAATATCTGTTCCTGGCCACAACATATTCAACACAAATAGCAAGACTCCCAAACAAAGATATTGTAATGGAAATCGTCCATCCTGCTTTCGCCGATCATGCTACCCCCATCATCTCCTACGGTATACCTTTCCCCGCAAGCTGCTACCCGCCATGCCGTCAACACCTTTCAGGCTCGTCGCGTCTATGTAATTAGTTCAAGATCTCTAGCACAAAAAACCAGTATCATGGATGAACTTAGCTTGGTATTTAGGACGGCCTCCGTTGCCATAGTCGGGCGGCGCATTGGATGAAACCTCATACTCTCTGGTCTGAAGTTTTGGACATCGCTGCTGAAGCAAGAGCGTCTGAAGCAGATCTATTCCTTATAGTTGGAGGCGGGACGCTCACCGACGGCGCGAAGGCGGTTGTACTGGTACGTACATCGCCTCTAATCCTAAGGCTCTGGCAGAGAGATAATTTATGGGCGATTAACTCGGTACAATTAAGCGCTAGTGAACGACGCACGGACCTTCGACGACCTGTCGGCCTTGTTTCAGAGCAACAACGAGTCCAACCGTTCATTATCATCCACCTCATCCCTCATCCCCATAATATCCGTCCCGGTCACTCTATCTGCAGCGGAATACTCTAGCATCGCTGGTGCAACCAACGACACAACCCACTACAAGCACGTTTTCCCCTCCCCGAGACCCAGCCTCGTCATGCTGGACCCGCAACTTGTAGCCTCTACTACACCCGCACGCATCTAGCTAAGCACGGGAATCCGAGCAGTCGACCACTATGTGGAGACCTTCTACGCCGTTAAGGGAACGAAGGAGGCTTCCGACTCGCTCGCGCTAACCGCACTGGCGTATCTAGTTCCCGGTCTCCTGCGGTGCGCTCGGGATGTAGATGGTAACGATCTCGATGCGCGACTAAGCTGCCAGTTGGGTTCTGTGGATGCGATGGCAGCGTGCTCTGGTGAGGGCGTTCTGATGGGTGCTAGCCATGGGATTGGTCATCAGGTACTCCCGAGCGACTTTATCAATTCCTCGTTGGGCTGCTAATGCCGTTTTAGCTTGGTCCTCTAGGTGTCGGCCATGGAGATACAAGCTGCATCCTCCTACCCGCAGTGTGCAAGTATAATGCTTTACACGGAGCGAATGTAGAGAAGCAGAGCCGTCTCTTCGCGTTCTTTCTGAGCCAACCGGGGATGGAAGATGCTCTCCGGTCGCGTAGGCTAAGTAAACGCGACGCCGATTTGGGTGATGTGTTAGATGCCCTCATCCCAGAACTAGGAATGCCACGGTCGTTACCTGAGCTTGGCGTTAGCCGGGATCAGCGAGATGAGGTGGCAGCGAATAGCTTGCGCGATCCGTGGTGTGCGACGAATCCTGTGCCACTAGTAGACAAGGCGCAGGTCCTTGAGATTCTGGAAATGGTTATTTGAGATGTTTTGGCTGGGACTCTGGTCAATGTTGGCGAATATCAGTATATGTAGATTGAGTTGTCATTCGCCAATATTCTTCTTTCAGTTCGCCTGCGTTTCCGTAGTATCTACGCGGTACCTGCAGCTCCGTTGTCAAGCTCCACATTCCTCGTATTGTCGAATAATCGCAATATGTGAGATAATTGGCTTTAGATACATGCATAACCCAGGCACTATACGCTCAGGCTCTATCACCATCCTCCTCACGACTAGATGAATCCCCCTCAGTATCCGGACGTAATCGATCATTCAAAATGTCAAAAGCACGTGCAGTAAACTGCCCGACTCCGCCTCCCTGTCCAGTCTCATGTAGCGCCCTGTTCATCATTGCAAAATCATTCTCCATTACATGCTGGGTCGTAGTGTTGTTCTCCAGAGCTTGCATCATATTATGACTCCTTATCTCTTGCACCCGGTGCACATGCACTACCTCACGGAGTAGGTCGATCTGCTTCTGGATCTCCATGACGACGGTACTAGACGCGACAGTTAGTTACCTCCTACCTTGTAATTCATAACCGGCACGATACCTCGTCATACCCCCCGGATAAACCCCTTCAAGCTGCGTGCACTTCGCCGCGATATCCGCAAAGTCCTTACTCAGCTGTTCCTTGTCGCCGACGAAGCGCGCACGGTTCAAGAATCTCCATCTCCGCGATTTTTCGCCGTCGCCACCGCCTGGTATCAATATCACACGGGGCTCAACTTCCTGGATGGATTGCGCCGCTTGTACGAGCCACGGCTCGATCTTGCGCGCAAACTCGTCTGTGTCGGGGACCATGGGCGCGTAATTGCGTAGGAGGTCGAGGACGAGCTCCAGGGACTGGACTTCGCTCTTTAGTCGTGATTGAAATTGTCCCCGTTCCGTCACTGCGCTGAGGAAGGTGTTCGCGTAGAATATGACTGTTATGGCGATGGCGTATGCAAAAGTTAGGATGTCGATGATGCTACTAGTCATTGAGAGGGCTGTCATCACAGGACAACTCCAGGCAGCCAGTGATATTTCTGGACAAATTGAGAGGTGGACATTTTGGTGCGATGCTGCAGGAATATTCAAGGATGAGACAAAAATTAAATACTTCCGTCCTCCGATGTTGGATGGGTGGTGTTCCATATTTAATGGGTTACTCGTGTGTTTGACATGGCTGGCTGAGATGAGCGTAATCTCGGCGCTTCTCAAAACGAGCTACAGTGCTTGACACCGTGGCGTGTCCCCGTTAATTTTCCTTTAGTTGAGCCCTCATAGCCACATGTTGTGAGATGATATGGGTAAGGAGCTGTGATGCATTTTTAACTTTATTTGTTTATAAGGTAATAGACTAAAGTCTAGTATCTAGCTTATTTATCTATAATCTTTCTGAAATATACCAAGATTATTGAAAAAATAAAAATAAAAGTTGGTCATTATTACATACCAACTATAGGGATATATCTAAAATTATATCCTTTGCATGAGCACCAAAGGTGTTTTTTTATTTTACTTAGCATAGAAGCGGAGCTTACGCGATTCTATGTACCACACCAGCAATCTTTTGCCCAATTTTTTTTTTTTTTTGGATACGACACATTGCTTTTTCTGCTGACACAGACTGTGTAAATATCATCAGGTGATTTAGTTGTCATGGCCCCCAACCCCCGCTTTGTTTCAGAATCTCAGCCACATGCCCCTCTCACCAACCCCCAAACATCTCGACCACAAATTCCATGTTCCAGCAGAGCGTGTAAAGTCTAGTGGCCCGGTGTGTCCCCGTTTAAGATGAGCCCCTCCGCACCCCGCAGTTGCCAAGACTTCGAGCTCGCGATCATATGCGCGCTCTCCTTAGAAGCCGACGCCGTGATCGCACTTTTCGACCATCACTGGGAGGACGACGGTGAAAAGTATGCGAAAGCTCCGGACGATCCGAACGCGTACACAACAGGGGTCATTGGCAAGCATAATGTTGTGGTTGCTCATATGCCGGGAATAGGCAAGGTCAGCGCCGCAGGAGTCGCTGTGGGCCTCCGGATGAGCTTTCCCAATATAAGGCTGGCTCTGGTGGTTGGAATTTGCGGCGGTGTTCCGAGCGGACAACATGGAAGGGAGATATATTTAGGCGATGTGGTTATCAGTCAGTGCCTTGTGCAGTATGACTTTGGGAGGCAGTACCCGGAGAGCTTCGAGCCGAAGGATACAATTCATGGGGGCTCGGGAGTACCGCCTGTCGCAATCCAGGCTCTGCTTCGCAAGTTTGAAACTGATCATCATTCTGTGCAACTGCGGGAAGATACGAGGAGGTTTCTGGAGGAGCTCCAGAAGAAATCGCCACGCGCCCTGTGCCCTGGTGCAGAAGCCGATCAGCTTTTCCAGCCGTCATATTTGCATCAGCATCGGAAGCCTACGGCCTGCACTAAGTGTTCGAAAGATGGAAGCCATGCTTGTGTCGACGCATTATCAAGAGCATGCCACGAACTTGGATGTGGAGGCGATGGACTTGTCGTTCGCGATAGACCCCACAATGACGAAGGGGCGTGCTGGCCCTCTATTCACATCGGCAGGATGGGATCAGGAGATACAGTGATGAAGTCAGGGACTCATCGTGACGAGATCGCAAAAAGGGATGGAATAACTGCATTCGAGATGGAAGGGGCTGGAGTATATGCTCACTTCCCAAGTCTCGTGATTAAAGGCGTGTGCGACTACGCCGACAGCCACAAAAATAAGGAATGGCAGAATTACGCTGCTGCTACCGCAGCGGCCTGTACCAAAGCTTTCTTGAAGAGGTGGACAGCAAGAAGTGAGTATCTTGCTAGCGTAGAAAAGCCGCCAGTGAAACCAGTCTTCATGGTTGATATCATGAGAGACAACACGTTGATCGGGCGAGCCGATGTCATGGAGTTTCTCATGGAGAAGCTCTCGCAAGAAGGACATAACAGAGTTGCTTTGGTGGCTTTAGGCGGCATAGGGTAAGATCTCCTTCTCCTAGATGGTATAGATGTTGATTCCGTACAAGCAAAACCCGGATTGCGCTCGAGTATACGCTCCGATTGAAGGACTCATCAGTCTCTGTCTTCTGGATCCATGCGTCAAACAAGACTCGCATTCTGGATTGCTATGCCAAAATCGCAAACAAGGCGAAAGTCGGTGGTTACAGCATGACAGGCACAGGGAACGACAACCCCCAGCTGGTGAAAGAGTGGCTTGAGAGCGATGCGAGTGGGCGCTGGTTGATCATCCTCGATAACGCAGACGATCATGACTTGTTGTATGGTCCGAGCCGCTTGATTGATATCCTCCCGCGATCCAAAAATGGGTCGATCCTTATGACGACTCGAGATAAGAAGGTCGGATTCGATTTCGCTGGAGCTTCCAGGCTGTTTCGATTGCAGCGACTCGACTCCGATCAGGCTCAAGAGTTGCTGCGCAGCAAGATGGATGACGAAATCGAATCAGATGCAGACAGCTGCGCAAAGTTATGCGAAGAGCTCGATGGCATCCCTCTCGCTATCGTTCAGGCGTCCGCGTTCATGCATCAGAACTCAATCACGGCCGAAGAGTACCTTGGGCATTACCAGCAAAGCTCTGAGGGGCAAATCGGTCTTCTGAGTGAGGACTTCGAGGATTCCGTTCGCGACAAAGACAGCAAAAACCCAATTGCTGCTACCTGGGTGATATCCTTCGAATACATCGAGAAAAAGATCCCGCTGGCTGGCGAGCTCCTCAAGAGGATGTCTATCCTTGATTCTCACGCCATTCCAGCTTCTTTGATCCAAACCAAGGAGACGAGGCTCGACGTTGTTAAGGCATTCGGCACTCTCCAGGCATTCTGTTTGATAACTCCGCGTGTCTCCGCAAACAAGACGGCAAAAGAGGTCGATAAGAGGTATGACCTGCACCGTCTCGTACGTTTGGCTGTGCGGAATTGGTTGAAGCAGGGCAATTTGCTAGATCAGCAGACGGCCAAAGTTCTTAAAATTGTAGCGGAAAACCATCCAGATGTCGAGAGCACCGGGTGGAAGGAGATGGATCGCTGTCGCGCGTACCTACCACACGCCCTCGCTGTACTTTCCTCATGTGACCCCAAGGTCCCTGACGAAGAGGCAGTCGCCCCCGTCTTCCACAAGCAAGAAATGATTGCGGACCATTCACCACATGACGCTCTGTGCGCCAGATGCGCTGGTGATCTGATCATGAACGTTTCTCGTACACTGAACTTGATTGGGCTCTTGAAGGCCAGCATCAAGTGGGCCACAGCAGCAGTTGTGTTACGTGGGTTTGTGTATGGAAGGCACCACCACTTCACAATCAAGGCTTTGATTCAAGCTGCTACTGTGCTTTACGACGATCGACAGATCGAGAGAGCGCGAACATTTGGGACGGAGGCAGTACAGTTGATAGGAGCTGCTCCCGAGCAACCACCTTCCCTGGTTGCGTGGAGCTTTGAAATCACGGGTTTTATGCAAATAGCCGAGGGACGGCTACCAGATGAGTACTTCCGGAAGGCTCTAGAGATCCGTGTTGCAGCTTTTGATCTTGACCATGCGGATATTCTACGCACCAAAATACATCTCAGTGACGCGTACTCCGAACAAGGTCGGTATGCAGAATACGAGGAGCTGATGAAAGATTTAATAGAGTCTTACACGCGGGTTACTGGACCAACAAGTGCCATAGTACTCCTGGCAAAGCTGAAGCTGGCATTCAACTACGCCGCCAACGGGCGTGACCGCGAAGCTCTCGTGCTCCGCGCAGAGGTTGCCGCGTCCGAATGCAGCATCTCCGAAGGGAAAACCGTGGAAACTGGAATAATCCTGTTGCAGCGCTGCGCACATCAGACGAGGATGGGTAATTACGCCGAAGCGTTGGAACTAGGTCGGCAGAGTCTGGAACATGCGGCGGAGATAAATTACCTGCGGCTCACGGCCATGAGGTTGATGGCTCAGTGCTATGAGAAGCAGCGGCAGTATGAGGAAGCCGAAAAGCTCAGGATTAGCGTGATGCAACACTCACCCAACGCTGGGAGGGGTGAAAGCCCTGGAGCAATTGAGTACATAGAGGAGCTTGCTGCCCACTACGAAGAAAGACGGATGTACAAGGAAGCTACTCCAGTCAGGGAGATG
The DNA here is from genome assembly GCA_023627405.1 of Penicillium sp. S1316. Classification (NCBI taxonomy): domain Eukaryota; kingdom Fungi; phylum Ascomycota; class Eurotiomycetes; order Eurotiales; family Aspergillaceae; genus Penicillium; species Penicillium sp. S1316. The sequence continues at coordinate 779,310 of JAMAHF010000005.1, forward strand.
ATAGTCGAAATCGACATCAAGAAGCTGGGCAGACGGAGTCCGAAAGTAATCCTTGAGATGTGTGAATTAGGCCTCGACTACAGCGCACAGGGACAATATGACAAAGCAGCCAACTACCAATACAGTTCTCTGGATTATCCTCTGGAAACGCCCGAGGCAAGGCTTCCAGCCTATATTTGTCGGATGGCTTCTATTGCGCGACAACTGAACGATAGCGATAACTATGATGAAGCTGAGAAAGTGGCACGAGATGCGGTAGGGCTCAGCAGAATGCACGAAAAGGCCACACAGCATCAGGCTATAGCAAGTCTAACACAGCTCGCATTCACATGTTTCAGATTGCACAAGTCAAGAGAGGCAGAGGAGGTTTATAGAGAAGCCATAGATATCATGGGCTCTCAGGGTGAGATAGATGACGATCTCCTATACGCCAGTGCAATGCTTGCATCGGTCTTGCTACAAGATGGACGGTATAAAGAAGCAGAAGCATTGACAGTGAACACTCGTGAAACAATTTCACAACAGGGAAACCTGTATAATAGGACAAATACCCTCACCCTCAGAAACCTTGCGGCAGCGCATGCCGAGCAAGGCCAATATTGTCCGGCAGAGCGTGTTTGCTCCGAGTTGCTGGAGTTGGTAAAGGATGACGACTGGAGCCCTGAGGATTTAGATCCCACCTCCATCCAGGACGCCATTCAGTGTCTAGAAACTCTGGCATTGACATATTCGCGGGCACAACGGCATCAAGATGCAGGCAAGATCTACGGCAAAACAGTCGCGATACGGACTCAGCTAGACGGAACTAGCAATATGACAGCTAAAGCTATGATCCTGTATCGAGACACGCTTAATTCCCAAGCCCGCTATCAGGAGGCCCTGAAACTGGGACTTGAATGCAAAGAGCGTTACGAGCAGATAGAACGACAGAACAACGCTTTCGAACAGATGATCAGGGCGGAGATATACACAGGAATCGCGCTCTCATTTGCTGGACTTGGCAAATATAGCGATGCTGAACCACTTGCACGCGAAGCCTTGGAAACTTGTTCAAGGATTATTGGTCGTCATCATCCACAGTCCCTAGATTTTCTGGTTGTCCTTGCGGGAATCTTGCGCGAGAAAGATAATGCGGAGCTTGTTGAAGCGAAAGATATGGAGGTAGAAATACTGAAAGCGTGGGTTGGGTTGTTAGGAGAGAAGCATCTGAGAACAACTGAAGCCATGGAGGCGCTGGCGAAAACCTGTTTCAAACTTGGGGATATGGAGGAGGCAGAGTCTCTGAGGAAGAAAGCAGCAAAGATCAGGGAAGGTGTTGAGGTTGGCTTGGAAGGGGAAGAGAAGCAAAAGCTCGATGATATGCTCCTCGAGTTGCTTGAAAGGTGGGATGTTAACAACAATAAACTTGCTTCAGCTATAAGCAAGCTCAAGGTTTGATGATGGATCAATACATTGGTACTGTTTTTGAGCGTCTAGAATACGAACACGTTCATTTATTATCAAACCACAAGAAACTACCACTCAACGTATACGTACCTTGTAATAACAAGGGGCCCAGCCTCACCAGTAGTCTCCTCCTCCCACGTCTTAAGGCATCCGCTACCAGTATAATCTTCCAGGTTCGCATAATACTTCGCACCCAGCCTCTCTAAAATGTCACAGCGCTCATCCATATCCTTCGCAAGAACGACCAGACCACTCTCATGGCCGTGCTCATTCTCCTCCCATTCAACGGGCTCATCCACAACCTCCTCGAAACGCCAGTCACTGAACTCAAGAACCCACAGCCCACCTGTACTCGGCCACCCCACTTTCACATAGAGACTCTCCGCCTTTGTCGCAGCGGAGACCTCATCATCATAGAACTTTGCAGGCGCCGAGCGGCTTTTATCTGCCGCCGCGGCGAAAAGCTTGAACCGCGGCTTGCTATCATACCACGTAGCCCCAAGCAGGAGAAGTTTCTTGCAGACTTCGTCTTCGGCCCTTTGATTCCTATCACGTTTCATTGGAGGATCGAGGATATCCCAACCCAGATACTCAAAGTCCACCCTACTCGCATCCGTAAGAACTATTACGTCCCCACGAGAAGGCCAGCCGTAGATACGGATCGTGTCGATGTAGATGACGGTGCGCTCAATAGGAAAGTCAGGTCTCAGACGGGGCCCGCAGGCAATGGTGCCTCGCCCGGGACTAGGCGTTGTGTAGGTGCCGAACCAGCCTCTTCGCGTGGTGCCTGCTATGACTGGCTTGCCAGACCTGTCTTTGAGGCGTGCCATAATGGGCTTCTGTGGGTATGGGGAAGTCCCTGGAGCGATGAGGGATTAAGAGGCCAAGAGTGTCGAGCGGAGGTGGATGGAAGCTCGGATAGAGCAGGTGAGGATAGTGATGTGGAGAAGGATGAACCGATACAGGGATAGGAGGGCGGGGTTATATCAGGCTTTATATGGCATATGGGGGGGGGGGGGGTCGTATCACGAGCCTTTCCACGTGTTGGGCAACCTGGGTGATAAATGATCCTCCATCAAAGGGAGTTGTAACTTGTATCTATAGTAGTCAGCGTGAGGGGTAGTGTATCAATTGGCAAACTAGCTATGGCTATTGGTATAAAAGGGATAGTTAAAGAAAGAAATTTAGGTACTTCATATATATATAAAAGGGGACTAGAGGTTATATAATTTAGCAGGAAGGTTCTAGGCAGGATAAGGCCCTAGCTGAGTATTCTCAAGGGTCGAGCTCGGCCCATAACAATTGTGGTCTTTTCTTAAAATCAATACTTAGGCAATCAGATATTAGCATGTTGTTGATGCTTGATCTTGGTTTGTAAGACACATTTAAAGAGAGAAACAAAGAAACATCAAATATTTATGGGAGGGGTAGGCCAAGAGCCGGTAAAGGCAAGCAGGAGATCAGCCTGAATGTTCTATTATAAGTACAGTTAGGATGGATGTATGCTGTTTATCTTTCCAGCAGCCCATGTAGCCAGGCCGAACCCAGTTGTCTCTCCGACGGATCGCAGCTTTTCCTGGAGCCATGCCTTTTTATCCTCCCCAACCAATGAAGAGAACAACAGAACTACCATAGGAAAGAACATGCCAAATCCCCGGTAGGCCATCCCTGTCTTAGCTTCCATGGTATAGCGCGTATTGTCCTGGCTAAGAACAGAATCAATATCCCTATAAATCTGTTCTAGGATAATGGGTCTTTCTGACAGACAATACTGAGAACCAAATCCGTCAATAGTTCTGCCATCATCTCCACTAACGAAAGACCGAAGGCGTAACAACGACTCAATGACATCGTACCTAACTGCTCGATATAGGCTTCTTGCAATTCCCTCTGTTGCTTTAGTGGAGACCTCGAACATGTGATTGAAGGCCGTTGGCTGTTGATGTGGAGGCAGATCTGGGTTGGACGAGGACTTGACGCTCGTGGCCGCGGCTTCCAGAGCCTCGCTAATGGCAATACCGTCATCGATAAGCCGCATAACCTCTGTCGTTGATGGGTGGCGGTCCGCTGTGGTAACGTGAGCTCGGACGTGTCGCTTGAAATTGACAGAACGACGAAGTGTTGACTCTAGAAAGGGACCATGCATCCACGGCCTCATAGATTCTTCGAGGGTTGACCACTTAGCATCATTAGACCCGTGATTAACGAACAAACTCATCAACTAAATAGCAATATCAGCGAGATGTTCGTGGGACGTGGTTAAAGGGTTGAGTTGTACACAGATATAACAGAGAAGGTCAAAAACGTGTTTATCTAATTTAGTATCCCGCCCTCGTTCAGCCCGCCATCGAAGTAGCATGAATGCCCCTCGGAAATGTACATAACATTGCAGATCTTCATCCGACAGCATAGTCTCAAAGCATTCTAGAACGATCATCTACTTACTATTAGGTTTATGGGAACGTTGGCGATGGAAATTCATCCTCGTTGGTAACCGTGAGAAAAGATATCCAGCAGAACATAACTTACCTCGAAGAGTGAAAACAAAAATAATGCTGCGAGAACGGAATCATCCGCAATCAAAGCTGAATCATTGAGCACGATATTGAGCGCCTGGATCGCTTTGCCGTAGTGCCACCTGGCTCGAGCCATCAATTCTGACCGATGGAGTTGGCGAGCCAAGCTAGCTAAAGTGACGGACTGAAGCGCTTCCTGAAAGCAAGCGGATGAGCTGGTAGTGTAAAGCTTTGGGATAATGGAAAAGAGTGGAATGCCGGAGTTGATGGAATAATCGTTGTAAAAGTGGTGCCAGCTGTACACCTCAGCAGCGATGTGGACTCCGCGGGGAACAGCCACGGATGCCTCTCTCCTGTCTTGCTCTCGTCTCTTTGCCCTTGCTTTCTCAACTCGGGTCTGCACTCGATCCGCAGCGTAAGTGTTCTGTACGCGAAGCATGACGTCCCAGGTCTCGGGGTAGCCGGGACATGGTCGTCCAATCTCCGAGCACCGTTGGCAACCAGGTTTTCGCAAGTCGCACTAACAACGGAGAGTGACAGTGTCAGTGAGAACGACACGGGTCTCACAGCGGGTTACTGCACCTTGACTCGGCGCTCGCGACACGTGAAACAACATTTTGACCGCCTGCCCGCATTAACCATGGCGTAAAAAGGCACTGTTTCTTACTTGTTGCAGCAGCTGCCGAGTCTCAGAAAAGTTGTGGCGGAAAGCAGGCAACTGTGGCTTATGTAGGTAGCACACCACCACACCGCTTTCCGCATCGGAGCGCTACATACCAGACCCGCTTGGCAGGATACGGCGGACTATATGTAGTGATCACCTTGCCATACCCCCAAATTTCTATAGCAGGAGCCTTGCGGAGAGCGGAAGACTTGCACCGTCCCCCCTTGGAAAGGGACGAGAAGTCTTGACACAGAACTTGAAGCTTTGGAACCAAGACAATATATATAACCCCTGGGATAAGTTCTATTTGTGTATCGATGCCAGCATTTCTCAAATAGAGAGCATAGGCGCTACCATCATTTCGCAGAGCATCACACCCAGCCACACAAACATAAACAGATGGGGGGTTTGGAGGTATTTCTGTCAGAAAAACCGAAGCATAAGGATCGGCAATCTTGTCATCCGCATACCGTCCTAAAGCAAATTGACAAGTGATACTCCCCTGGGTACTCACAGTCACTTACCCCATCCTTTCTGCAGCGTTTATGTTGGGTTGTCAGCTGTGTTCATGGGTCTACGCGGAATCGTTAAGATGGCAAGGCCTTCGATATAAAATAATTGACAAAAGCTTCGGCTAGCGATAAGGAAAAGACTTTCCTACCAGCCGCCATTGTCGAGTAAATTTTAGGTGGACATGGTACGCACATCATCAATCAGGAAGTCAGAACCAAGTACTACTGTTAGTCGTCTGCCTGCGGGTCGTTTGACTAAATGCGCCAGACCATTTCGGGTCCTTCGCGCGACCGAGCCAATGAGCGGCTAGAACAATATGATGTGGATTCATAACGCCGCATGGAGCCATCATTAGTCAGGACACCTCAATTCCTATCCATCCCCAGCTGGAGGGAGGATCCATGGCCATGAGTGCACAGGCATGAACCTTAACCATTAAGTAATCTATTCAGACCATGATAGATGAAGATAAACGAACTGTAATTAAACGAACCTCAATAGCTGTTGTTAAATGGGTCGAAGGAAAACTACAATCATAGAATCTTTGTTGACCCCAGCTCAATTGCCTCCAAGATTTCAACCAACTCCAGCCAGATCTTTGTCTGTATTCTCATGCCTTCATCACTGCGAACGAACGCTGACAAGGCTCCGTTGTTTACCTGCCCGTTTGTCATATATGCTCCATGGCTTTCAACTCCACCCTCGGCTCCTGCCACAAGCGTCCGACTACCAACCTCTGTCGTCCGAGCAAATAGCTTCTGGATCATGAAGAACATGAGGCCAAGGTCATGCTCACGCGTAAGTGTGGAGTGGCAGAACCCTGGATTGACCATATTGATCGTCACCACCTCATCCGCAGCCTGTCGTACCATCTCTCGAAGCAAGAGCACCTGCAACAACTTAGAGGTTTCATACCTCTCTTGCATATTGGCAATCGCTTTGTCGTCTAGCGCGGCGAAAATATTATCTGAATTTCGTTCCGGAAACTTGGTCCAGCCGTGCGTTTCGCTCACCACGGTAGTTAATCGCGGCTTAGTCCCCGGGTGCAACTGTGCGCTCCTGCGCATTGTCGGCAACAATAGTAGGTTTAGAAGCATTGTGCCGATTACATTCACGGTGATGGTACGCTCATGGCCCTGAATCATTTCAAATTGCGGAGTCGCCAGCGAGGCATTTGCGACCACCACGTCGAGTCGGGGCAGCTCTCTGGCTCTCTTGGAGAAAGCGATTACTGAACCGTAGGCGGCGAGATCTAGCTGCCAAACTTCGCAGGTTCCCGACACCTTCATAGATGATTCGATAGATCTTTTGGCCTTTTCACCGGCCTGAGGATCGCGCACGGCGAGGATGACCTTGGCTGCGCCGAGGCGCACAAAGTGTCGTGCTGCTTCATAGCCGAGACCAACATTGGATCCCGTTACGATAATAGATTCGCCCGTGAATGATCTCGTTGGATAGGAAGGGGTGATAAACAATTGAGAGTAGAAGAAACCGAGACTAAGCATACCCATGATGCGAAAATATCGTCAGAGATTTGTAGAGTTCGGGTTTCCTAGATCAGATAAGGCGAGAATCTTGAGGAATTGGTTTTGAGACCACCAACGTGAGAGAGGACAGAGATAGGCTAGCTCAGATAAATGGCACAACCTTTATACCGGCCTATTTGAAAGACGAAGCAAATTTCTCCACTTAAAATGCCCCTCGGGGCCACCTCATTGATGCACAGTCACTTTTCCACGGATGATTCACCATCTTGCATAAAACTGGAGCGGACCAGCTTTACTTCTTCCTTCCGGCTCGGAATGAGCGCTGGAAGGCGGAAGGAGCTCTATCCGGACCATATCTCCCGGATGGGAAGCTGCCAGCATTTCGTTTCGGACCCATGGTTCACGTCCCAATGAACGATACTCCAACCTAATAATGTCGCCTTGAGTGGAGATATCAAAGTGCTCTAATGGATTCAATGCAAGGCAAAAGCAGGCTAGCCTAATAGAAAAAATACCATCTGTATATCAATAAATTGCTTGTACTGAAAGTATGCAGTAAAGGACACGAAGTGTCGCCGGTCAGTTGCGCTCTATTACTAGAACTGTAGTTGTAATAGTCAGGTAGTCTAATATAGTGGAAAGTTATGGGCGGCCTCTCTTCGGCTCTGAAATGTAACGCACTTGACATGTTCTATGATACTGAGAGATATATCGTTCAATGCAACGGGAGCTCAGGTTGCCGAGCTTCCGGTTCCAACGGTCTACTGTTCTCTTTCCAGCCTCCGGTTCGGCATTAAGAGTATATCGCCGCTCCGTACAGCAGATGCGTTGTCACATTGACGTCTTGGGTCACTCGGCTCTGGCATATTTAAAAGAGCCTCTGCCGGTCTCAGCAACCCATTCGAGCTTTACCACAGCACAACACCTTCTACAAGAAAGTCAAGTTTTTACTATATCGACTATGGCACCATCCTATAACCACGAGACCAGAGCCAGTGAGCTGGTGTCTCTCTACGCACCTCGAATCGCAAGTAAGACTATTCTCATCACGGGAGTCTCCCCAGCGAGTCTCGGTGAAAGCTTCGTCAAGCAGGTGGCCGTGGCCAAGCCTGCCGCCTTCATCCTAGCTGGCCGATCGATACCCAAGATGCAGATTCTCATCGACGAGCTTAGCCGTACGCACCCCGAGATCACCGTCAAACCCCTCAGCCTAGATCTCTCTTCATTTGCCGACGTCCGAAAAGCGGCGGAGAAGGTCAATTCGTGGGCTGATGTATCTCATATCGATGTGCTGGTTGATAACGCCGGGATTATGGCTGGCCCATACCAGAAGACGGAGGACGGCTTTGAAAGCCAGTTCCACACAAATCATCTTGGCCACTTTCTTTTCACCAATCTTATTATGGAAAAGATTCTAGCCTCGAAGGCTCCACGGGTGGTGGTTGTCTCCAGCGGCGTACACCGCGTCGGCCATGTGCGTTGGTCGGATTACAACTTCAACGACGGCAAGAACTACCAGAGGTGGCTCGCGTACGGTCAATCGAAGACTGCAAATGCTCTATTTGGTCTTGCGCTGGCTGAGAAACTAGGTCCCCGGGGCCTCCTTGCCTTTCCGCTGTGCCCTGGAACCTGTTACACGAACCTATCAGCACATGGTGCGGATGATCTTGTCTCCTTCGCGGCAGAGCTTACTGAAATGGACAACATGTACGGAAACAAGTGGCTATGGGGCATGTCTGAGATGCACTTCAAGGATTTGGACCAGGGCGCTGCCACACATGTTTTTGCGGCGTTTGCCACTGGAATCGCTGACCACAATGGCGCCTTCTTGAGCGATTGCCATGTCGCCGACCCACATCAGGAAGAGGTATATTCTTGGGCTCTGAGTAAGACCGATGCAGAGAGATTATGGGCTCTGAGTGAGAAGCTTGTTGGCCAAGAGTTCAAGTATTAGGGAGCAATAGCAATCACAATCTCAGCCTCAAATCATTATTTTTTGGGGTTTTTTCTAATAGATAAAACCCGAAGTCACTGTGCTCGGAACAAAAGCCACTCCGAAATTCGACCAAACCGCACCATCTCATTGTCCGAATGGATCATGTCTTCGTAACTTGGGAGCACAATATCGTAGGTGAAGGGGGGGGGGGTTGCTCGGCATAAATGACATACTAATGGCCCTGAGGAGTTCTGAGGCGATGTGGGGCGATGTACCATTCAAGTCGGGACGGGACTAGGCTATTTCGGGTCAAACACGCGATTTGATATCCACCTGGAGGGACCGATCGCATTTGAGTGGAAAACACGATGGTAGTGACGACGTTGACAATTTGCTCAGGTAATGAAGCAACCCCTGACAAAAGGGCGAAATGGATACCCTACAGACTGAAATTGAGAGCTCTTCCCAAACATCTATTCCTAATGCATTGAGATATGGTCCTATAAATGACCCATGGCTATCACAGCGCAAGGGGACTGGCCGGGGACCAGTTCGAGCCTTGAATTCTTCTGTTCGGCTCAGAGAGAGTCCAGAAAGGCGGAGGGAGCTTGATCCGGATCGATCACAAGGATAAGGGCTTAATTCAGACCCGTATTTCAGGGACCAGTTAAGACATCTCCAATCCCCTCCAGTTTTGTCACTCTGTCTCACCCAATCGCATGAATGTCCAGAAATAGTTTAGGGGCTACCTAAAACGCCTGTCTTGTGGAGTAGAGCCGAGTGCCTGGCCAGCCTGCAGTCACCCACAAAAGACTACCACGAGAATCCTAGACGAGCGCATCTCCTTATTCGCAAACTAACGGAAGGAAGTAGCGAAGTTGACCCTCCATCATGGAGACAGGGCCAGCTCCGGGAATCGGATGTGCAATACAAAATAGGATCCGAGAATCCACAAGCCTCCTTTTGGGGGTTGCAAAGTTCCGAAGACCAAGATATGAGATGAGAGCTGTCGCCCCGAAGATCCCGAAGACAACTACATACTCTAGTAGTTAATTTTACCTTCATTTTTAAAAGCAGGTCCCCGCATGTCTCCTTGAGACAACGTAACTGCGATTCCTCCCAGCGCGAACAAATCTTGCCTACATTACTAGTTCTTCAACCATACAGAACTGTATCTGAACATACCATCCCTCCCGAACAACGACAAGCTGGCAACCCTGCAATCTGTGCGCGTCAATAACGCTAAACTGAAAGGCTATGACCCGAATTTAGTGGCATTTTTTTTTGGTATTTCGTTTTACCCTCGTTCTGGTCCACTACGGGTGATTAACTGACTGATGTTGAGCTATACAGTAGGAGGAACTAGCGGAATTGGGGAAGCAACCACCAGGGCGTTTGTTCATAATACGGTCGCTTCTCGAGCTTATCTCGTCGGGCGCAACGAGATCCAGGCATGCAAAATTACCGAGGAGCTGCGCCAGGTTAATCCAGACGGGAATGTCAGCTTCATCAAATACGATGTAGCTCGCCTACGCAATATGGACGAAGCATGTCGAGCCATCCAGGGGGAGGAGGACAAGGTGAATTTGCTATTCCTAAGTTCTGGCATCCTTTCCACTAAGGGGCGAGACGGTACGCGGAAGCGTTCCATTGTATTTTCCGTATACGCGTATTCAGATGACAACGTGCTAACGGCCACCAGAAACCGAGGAAGGGTTAGACCTGAAGCTCAGCCCGGCCTACATTATTACTCCCGCATGCGATTCATAGTAACCCTACTTCCCCAGTTAACCAGAGCGGGAAATACTGTGAACAAATCGTCACCCGCTCAACCAGGCCTTCGTCCCAACTTATCAAGTGTGGTATCTGTTTTGCACGATCGCGCAGAAGCTCCGCCTACCTTAGGCAACCTACCACTGAAAACCCACTATTCACTTCTCAATTGTGCCAGGCATAGTGTCACTATGACCACCTTATAGCCTTTAAAATATGCTAATATCTATACAGTTATAGTGTAATTAGTATAATTAGTAATATTAGTATACCTAAAGGCGCGTCACGCGTATGTGAGATTTTAAAGTGGCTTATATATAACACAATTTTCGAACACGACTGATACAATATATGAAATATCGGCTTTCTAGCCCTGTGGCACATCACTGTTGGCTCTGTATGGTGCCACAGCTGTTAATGGATATAGCTTCTTCACATAACTGAAGGATGATCTTACACCCCTCCTGTTTCGCCCAGGTATAGCATATAGAACGGTTCAAGAGCTTATGTCCTTGAGTTGAAGAGGCACATAATAATTAGAAGCACCGGAACGGGGCTCCTTTTCGTATCACATCTTGCCAGTCTACACCTGCAAACCGCTAGCAGACTCAGTACCGGACCGCATCCATAGTGAGGCTTAGGCGACAAAACGGGAACAAGGAGTTTAGATAAATTCTTATCGCGACAGTATTATGGAGATTCAAAATTTCCAGTCTTCATTGTAAATCTTTTAATACGGCAGGAGGAATGAATGGTCTTCAAAATTGGTGAGCTGATTTGAACATCGTACTGAATATGTCGAGGTGGCGGCCAGTATTTCTGAGCCCCATAATATCCCCCGGAACCGATCTATAAATAATCGTAGATTCTGGATACCCCTGGAGGTTTCGTTTCTGGGTTCGAGTCGGCAAAACATCTTCGGTCTCGGAGTTGGAGAAAGGTCAAAGGTCGATGCGGGGTCAAGATCACGTCACGCCATACGAGCTGATTCCCTCGGTTCTTCCCACTTTCATCCTTTACTCACTTAAAGGCACCAGTATTGTCTATTCCATCATGTCGGAAACATTCTCCTCTATCCCAATCCTCGACTGGCGCCGTCTCCAAGACCCAGAGACAAAAGCCGCTGCCCTCAACCAGCTACGTGAAGCGATCTTCGTCGTGGGGTTTCTGTACCTGACCAACCATGGCCTCGAGGTTCGGACTTTATTCCTTTTTTCCCAGAGAATTGTCTAACGTATGTAGGACCTCATTAAACGGACCCATGCGCGGCTCCCCGAACTATTCGACCTGCCGACCGAGGTCAAGGAGAAATGCAATATGATCAATTCTCCGTCGTTCGTGGGATACACGCGGTTAGGCGCGGAGACAACCGCGCATAAGACGGATCTGAGAGAGGTATGCTATGCCACATATTAGAAGTATTCATAGACTAATAAAGCGAAGCAATATGATTTCGGCACGCCGGGCATGAAGACATGGACCGACAGCAAGGATATCTGGTGGCGCCTAGAGGGAGAAAGCCAGTATCCGGACGTCCCCGGCGTGAAAGAACTGGTCGAAGAGTACATCTCCGAGTCAGCGAAACTCTCGCAGGAGTTCATGCGCTCTGTTTCCGAGAGCCTCTCCCTCCCACCGGACACGTTTGCCTCCTTCAAGGGAAACATGGACCGGCTGAAGTTCGTCAAATATCCGCAGTCTCCACCAAATTCGCAGGGAGTCGGCCCGCACAAGGACTCGGCCGGTCTTTTCACCTTTCTTTCGCAAGATGATACCGGCGGTCTGCAGGTGCTTAACAAAAATGGGGAATGGGTCGATGCGCCACCGATTGAGGGGAGCCTTGTCATTAATATCCAGCAGGGCCTCGAGGCTATCACGGGAGGAATATGTGCGGCAACCACCCACCGCGTGGTTGTAAGTTGAGCTCTTTCTTCCTTGTTTCCGGCCATAACTAACAGCGAAGGCTCCGACGACACGAACAAGATATAGCATCCCCTTCTTCCTCGGCGTTCGGATGGACCTGACCCTGGACCAGCTCCGCGAATCGGCGGCACATATCGTCGCCCGTATTCCTGTGTCGGACGATAGAAAGAAGCGCGCGGTCGATGTACCGAGCGAGTTTCTGTCGCCGTTGTACTCTTGTGTAAGTGCTCTAAGACCAGGAGGTGGGTCTGTGCTAATAATGATTTAGTTCGGCGAGGCATACCTCCGAAACCGAATTATCAGCCATCCTGACGTCGGGCAGAAGTGGTATCCAGAGCTATATGAGAAATATACGAAGCAGGAACTCTCCTAGGCTGGTATACTTACTGTACTGCTTTCCTGCGCCAACCCCGATTGTGTTCAGTAGCGACAGGTTAGAATCATTGCTAGCGAACGTAGATCTAAAAGAGGCCGTAATATATATTCTATCCATGCTTGGATGGTCCTTTGTATTCAATGAAGGACCCTTCCAGCGTCTATCTAGTAAGAGATAAAACACGTGATACAGCACGTCCACCATAAACAAAGGCCAGAAACGAACCGAGTGCAAACGCCGGGAGGGTATAAAGGATGGTTGTGGGAAGTGTAGCCCAATTATCTTCACGCACAGCCACCTTCGGTGAATTGGACGTAGTCCAGAAATGAAACACGTTCTCCGCATCAACCTCGCTAGCTTTGAAGTATCGCTCTCCCGAATAACTAGTACCAAGTCAGAAATCTGTACTAGTTACGCTGAATATCGGGGCCCACTTACCTCCAATGGATGAGTCCCGCGGCGATATCCATGCACCCTCGCGCAAAGGCCTTGGCTACATCATTGCGGCCATCGTGAAACTCGGTTAGCAAAGCTGTCGCAGCTCGCTCAATTCCACGGGCATGCTCTTCCGCAAACTTGTAGCCCTGTTTTATAGCGTCGTTGATATTAAGCCCATTGTTGAGCATTAGGACAGGGACGATGTTCTCGATCTGACCGTCTTTCTATTCGATGTTAGCCACTTCCGCATCACATTTTTATCATCGGGGCGAGCCCAACCAATTCCTTCCGCAGAGAGAGAATATCATTCGTTCTGTGCATTCGTTCATGTTAGCGCAGTACAACACTGTATACCACCTGGGTACGCGTACATATGGACAAGGTAGGAAGTGTGCTTCCAGAGTTCTTGCATACGAGGATTTGCAGCATCTTCCGGGCTTACGTCGACCCCAAGCGCGAAGCTTTCCTGCATTTTAGCCGACACTCTGTCAAGCTAGACTCCGAGGAACGTACGGTATCGTTGCGATGGTGGGATAGACACCAGCCGCGTAGTCCCGTCTCCGCCAATATGCTTCAACTGATGGAATACTCCCATCATGGAACAGAGCATTTGCGTCGTCAACGGCATTAATATAGTCGAGCATAGCATCGGACGATACTTCGCAGGTGTCTATCACTTGTTAGTATTTCCTGAGTCCCGCTAGGGCCAACTCACCTCTATCACAGACGCTACGGATGTGGAAGCCAACTTCTGCCCAGCACTCGAGCGCTTTCTGTAATTCCGTGGAATATTTCGATAGATCTGGGCACGGGTTCTTGGGAAGCAGTTGATGTTTGATGTATTGCTTGCTAGCCTCTCGATACTCCTTCATCGCTAGGGGCTGTCCCTGCAAAGAACCGCAGTCGAAGACTGAAATAGTCTCTGGTTAGATCTTTTCTTATGAAATATGCTGCACGGTAAAGCAAGTAGAGCTTGACAACTCACTATCGTCCCAAATGAAATACTATACGATATGTTAGTTAGACACCATCGTAACTCTACATGAATGTACTCACCCAAGCAAAGTATTTAGCGACAGTACACATCCGGTCAAATGACGAATCGGCGCACAAAATTGCAGCGAAGACACCGAACTCAGCCTTCTGTAGCTTGCGACAGGTCGTGTCATCGTCGACCCATCTTAGTAGGATTAGTGAGAGGCGAGGCGGAGGTTTAGTTGAGATAGAGTTCTTAACTAACCGGCGAATCCATGGGTTTAGCACTTCATCTCGGCCTCTCTCATACTCGGGGTGAAGCCTCGCCTTCCAGGATGGAAATAGTCGCGGAAGGTACGGGACTCGGACATGTTGGCCCTCGAGCGAGAGCCAGAAATTGTCTTGTATCGTTTTAGCAGAGGACATTGTGTGAAGGAGAACAGATAACCATGCTGACGATAAAATGATTAGGGAATTGAGTGTATAATATAGTTAGTTTCTCTTACGCCCCCCCGCTTCCTTCTCGCTCCGAATGGGCACGCCTAACCGGTCGGTATCTTCTTCTTAAATCTGATTTGTTTGACGCAAGCCACGTCACTTGACCATAATGGGCCATAATCTCAGCCGAATCAGGATCCGGAACCATCTGGGCAGTTGACAGCGGTTCCTTCGGCGATTTTCATGGGTGTAGCCGAAGGCAAAGCTGAAGAATTCCGGGCGTCCGGTGTCATGGCATGGCTGGCTGTGGCAGGTGCGTCCGATGCCGGGAGTACCCCCTCCCTGCCTGCATCATGCAGCGCGAACGTGCCAATTTGCAACCATGACGAAGGAAGTACTAGTAAGGTTCGCGGAATATTTCTGGGAAGATAACCGAAATCCCTTAATGCTCATTCGTTGCGAGTTTGTCGATGTGACCTGTCACATCCATCATCTGCAAGCCACCTGCATGGCATCAGCGCCATTCCAGGAATAGCGCTGTATTAGTAAATCTGCCAGCTGCGCTTACAGGATTTATCAGTAGCATAGCAAGCACCTTTTCATTCTTTCGTAGGAGCCGCCATTTCCATCTCGATAATACAATGCGGCGCACTTCATAAGAGACATGTTCTCAGCCCCCACGCCTAAGGACAATGAATGAACACCTGGAAATTCAAAGCCAAGACGGCACTAATGATGGGCTCCTTTGAAGTAGCGGTGAATCCGCATACATAGTGCAATGACTCGGGATCCTTCACTAGGCCCACCCTACGCCAGCGGTCGGGTATGTCGTCCAAGACAGGAAACATGGGGCCGATGTGGATAGCGGAACGTTGATTATCTCCCGAGAACGGCGCGCAGTGCATGAATAAGGAGCGCACGTGATTGGCTGTCAAACTCCCACGTCAGCAATTCGTCTCCATATCTAGACATGGTGAAGAACAGGCTTTGCTAACCTTGGGCCACGAGTGAGGATGACAGGCTCTTCCACGCCGCTCTAGTATCTGTAGGAGACCGCGGTCGGGGAAGGAAGGATATACGTACGAGTATTTCAGACTTCGTCCACGATTCCCGCTCAGTTGTCTACACTCAAGGCAGAACATATTGCATACCGAACCTGTGGGTGGACCCCCGGTTGACTCCGTAACAGGCCTCCAAACTGAGCGAGAGACTTGCCACTAAGGGATATTTTGACCCGCCACTATCGCATACTAACCAATCTCCAAAAAAAACTTGTCCATGATAGCCATTATCACGACGCATCTCGCAATGCCATCGCATGCCCCGTCAGTTGTTTTTGAATCGCATTCGCCTTCGCATACAAATGGTTCATCAGCCGAGTGTCTACGTTCCCGCTCATCATTTAGCGCCGAATGACAGACACCCTGGGTGGCCTTCGCATTGCCTAATGGCCTAGTCCAAAGGTCCTTAAACGAGGCGAAGCTGAATATCTCGGGCTTTAAGTGCTCGATGAGCTCGGCCTGGTTCGCTAGGGGCCGCGCAGTGCAGAATTTAACCACGAACTTCTCTTTTACACAATGCATTGAGTTGGAGGTCCCGGGCTGAATTACGGGCTGGTCGGCTATCGACATTGTAAGATGCGTTCCAGGGCGTATACTCAAAACCCACTCCTCTCAGTCATGATCAAATTCCACCTCTTCTTCGTCCCAGCTACCGGGGCGAAAAGCCAGATAGCCCGCTCCCAAACCGTGTCCGCGACTGAACTATCTTTGAGTGCGTGTTTCAGGAAGTCCATGAATGCCTACGCATCATCCAGTGTGCCAAGATGTTAAATCCTAGCTGATTCGACCCACCGAACCTACATCGAATGTCCCGCAGACTTCTAATGGTACCGGATAGCGCCTACCAATTGCGTCCTAAAATCCAACCGGCTTCTCATCCCAGGGTTCTGCGAGCGTCGAGTCAATATGCGATGTAATCAATGCCGTGTTTGTGTACATTCACTGGTCGAAACTACCCCTGTTACAGATCATGCACAACTTGACCAGGGCTCCAGTATCAGCACACCACAACACATATATGGGGATCTCAAAAATCCACCTATTCAGCCCCTGCATATAGCTCCGCTGCGCCACCCGAAGCTGCTCAATCTGCTTCTTGCCGAGAAACGTCCACTGCAGTCGCCGTTTCAGGGTTCGGACCTTTTCAGGCCCCATCATTCTCCACAGGTGCGCCGCGCTTGCATTGCTCCGTACGTTGGTTAAACATGTCCAGCACTCGCCCCATCTGCGAGAGCACCGTCCGGGTTCTGGCAACCTGGCCCGTAGAAGGTGCAGCGCAGCGCCGTTCGCCCTCGCGTACTCGAACCGGTCCACCACATCCTAGATTTCTGCCCGCTGTAGCTAGATTCCCCAAAAGCAGGTTTGATTCTCGCCGCGTGCTTGTGAGAGTTTCCCTATCAGCCCTACGACCGCCCCGAAGTCACCCACGCCGAAGCGGAATACAGGTACCATGTCAAAGCTGGGTTAAAAAAAAAGAAATGTGATTCTATTTGGACGCTAAGGAAAACTGTTTGAATGTTAGTGGGGTTGATTCGGGCCGTCCCGCGCCATTAAGTCCCGTTTTTTCCCCGCCATAAGGCTCACCAGGCTGGAATTGCCAACCAACCAGCTTGCGACGTTGGCATGCTTAATTCGACATTCGTCATCTGCACCGCTCCTTTTTGAGATATGCAGAACTCACGGTCTCCTGCCTACCTACATATGATTTGCGGGTTTGAATCGGCGTTCTTGATGCGGATGTGCAGGTCGTGACAGCCCATCATATCGTGAATGAGCTTCACCCAATAGGTATCTTTATGCTACTGCTGAAAACTCATGCATCTAGCCACTGATATCTTGATAGCTTGAGAAGTAGTCTTCTGTGACACCTGAGGGTATCCTTTGGCATGGTCTCCACATCTCTGTAACAGGAAGCGTATGCTCATCTGATGGCGAAAAGTAACTTTACGTAAATCTCTAACACTCTGGAAGAAGTTGATGCACAATTTGGACCATAGAAGTGAGTGAATTGAGTTGGTAAACCTAAAAATTTTTTTTTTCTTGGTATTTTGTTGTTTTGTTAGTGAGACGCTTTGCTTTGTTAGTCACCAAGAGGCTTTTTGAAAGCCTCTTCTCATACTAACCCTGCGCCGAAATCGAAATAAAGAGAGAGCGAGGAACGAACGGAATAGAGTGAAGGAGAGACTAAGAGACAACACTCACCACATACTGTACCCGCTCACTTCTTCGGCTTCTTGCCACCCGCACCACCTCTGCTCGTCGAAGGGCCTGGCGCGCCAGTGGGCTGACCACGACCCTGACCACGGCCCGCAGGACCTGGCGACTGGCCACGACCCTGACCGCGACCCTGCCTACGACCACCCCCAGGACCTAGAGACAGACCACGGCCCCCCTGACCACGACCCTGAGGAGCCGGCGAGCCAATAGGCAATTGGAAATGACTGAACGTACCACGACCCGTAGGAGCCGGCACGCTAGTAGTGGGGCCTGGGCCTGGCGACTGACCGCGACCATGACCACGACCCTGGCCCTGGCCCTGACCAAGGACCGTTTGGTGGAGACCAGTCAGCGAGGTGAGGCCTGATGCTTGACCACGACCCTGAGGAGCTGGCGACTGGCCGCGACCCTGACCACGTCCCACAGGAGCTGGCGGCTGACCACGACCACGACCCTGAGGAGGATTCGGCAAGCCCACATGAGGGAGATAGGGAGCGGGCCCTTGCCACTGACCATTCGACAAGCTGGGTCTAGGAGAGAGCGCGGGCAAGATCGGATCTCGTGGCATGAGTGTCGATGGTGGAGGCCGCGTGTAGTTCATATTTGGGTTGCCCCAGAGCGCGGAGCCGCTCCTCGGGGGCGGAGGGGGCAAGCTGTAGCCGACGTTGCCGCCGCCGCTTCGGGTGGTGTGTGTGTAAGTCGTCGGCGGCTTGGGCGACTGGCTGCGTCGGCCTTGGCTGCTTTGCGAGTTGCTACGCTTCCTGCTGCCGCCACCAGAGTTGCCATTGGAGTTGGAGCCGGAGTTGCCGTTGCCGTTGTTCCGGTTGTCGTTGCCACCGCTTCCTCTACCGAATCCACGGAAAGCCATTTTTAAACTGTTCTGGGGAAATAGTGGAAAGTATGTTAGTCGGTGTGGTGGTGTTTGAAGGTTGTTGTGGATAGTCGGTTGTGGGAAAGCTAGCTTGGGGAAACTAGCTGTTCTGATCTCGATGAGTGCGAGCCTGGAGATTTAGGATCTGGGGGGTCGTCCGAGACCCATTTATAGCTTTTCTAGGACACTGCTGTATATTGTGTTAACAAGATGGTTGTTGTTGTAGATTATACAAAGAGATTGACAACAAAAACGTCTTTGAACTCTATGTGAATACGCATTATCTCTACTTAAAGAAATGCAGTGGGCTTGTCTTACCTAATAATACAGATAGGCTTTCAAAAACACTGTTAAAAGGGATTTCTGTCAGGGATGTTTCTAAGAACCTACAAAGACTGCTTTGTGTCCTTGATAAGATATTGTTGGCTTTCCTATATCATCTGTTCAAGGTGGTCTTTCCTAACTACTTCAAAGAGGACTTCTAGTAAAGACACCCTTTGGGGTAGGCTACGACGCAATTTTTGAACAACGATACTCAAAGATTAGGCGCCGGCGGGCGCTTTAACGAACGAAGCCTTTACTATAGACTATACTAGGGAACATAACTATGGATGGTGATAGAGAGGACTAATAACATGACCGAGGCTTGGTCGTCTAGAACACTCCGTGCAAACTCCACAAGGGCCGGGTTTAAGAAGGTCTATCAAGAGGTATACATCCCGGATAGCCACGTTTGACACCCGTAGCGAAGCTCATATCGGCTTCTGACCGACCACCGTTCCAAACCTGGTATCGACCACCTCCCCATCAGCATAGAAGCTCTCCAGGTCCTTCTTAATTACCGCAGCCTTCTCACCAGCTTCTTCCATGTTTATAGCTTCCCCAATCCTGAGCAGAACGCGCGGCATGATCGTAATGAAAAACTCCATCTGCCAAGCCTGCGCTCTCTCCTTCAGCTCGGGCCGTCCACGGATCAGGAAAGAGTTGTTGACGGCATTCTGAAGACCGAGGTTTTGGTATGCTTTGAATAGCGCGCCCGGAGCGCATCGGCTCATCTGGTTGACGTCGACGAATTTCAGCCAGTTTCTTGCGCTCGATGCGACGCGCGGGTCGCCGTCTGTCTGGGCTTCGATGTGGGAAAAGTCGATTTCGACCCACTGCAGGTAGCCGCCAGGTTCTGCGCTAATTAGCTATAGTATATACAATTTCCAGACAAGGGAGCTCACTTAGAATAGTAAGAACATTTTCCACCGCTTCTTGAAATTTAGATTCGGGGAAAGCCGTCACCATAAGACGGACATGCACGAAGTCGAAGCGGTTGAGGAATTCGGCGGGGAAGGGTTGGAAGACGTCCTGGACAGACAGTTGGATGCCCTCAGCGGCGGGTGGAAACTGGGCATCAGAGATGTCAAAGCCGTGATAATATCTGCCAGACTCGCCGGCCTTTTGCCCCAGCACGCGTTTGGCATCCCAGAGCCAGACTCTGGCCGAGGAGTCAATAGAGTATCCGCTTTGATTGCTCGGTTGGTGCACCTACCCCGTTCCAGTCGCAACATCAGCTACTGCAGAGATATTGTTGAGAGGCACATTTCGGTCTATAGCACCGTCGACGACGTCCAGGAGGAACTTGTGCTGCTCGTTGAGGCTGTTGCCATTAGCATTCGGTCCAGCGAGGATAGAGGGAACTGGCTCACCGTCGCGACTCGGCCTCATCCCGGCCGAGGGGATACATTTCCTGGGATTCGGTCATGGTGCTGCTGTGAATTGAATTTGTTCGAGGGGTTCAGCGATAGAAGAGGCGATGGAGGGGTAACCCCAAGCTGACGCTGAGGGTCCAGGCGCCCCGCCTGGTGGAGATCAGCCTCGAAAATATAAGAACTGGCCAATCAGATGAGGAGTATGCGCATCCAAGTTTGGTAAATCACCCCGCCTGGAAACAGTTCATTTGGGGGCCGAACCTACTAATCTCCAGAGCTGAAGGACACGTCGGCGCCATCACATGTTCTCGCGCATCCTCCAATCCAAGCTTATTGCAAAGACAGCATTGGTTGGACGAGTCGATGATCCAGTTTCTGAACCCTTATCTCAGCTCAGCAATGCCTGACTCACACCGACAAACGAGATCGTCGCTCAGTCCGGTATGTTCCCGGTCAATAGTTTTAGATTGTGGCGTCTGTTGTGCCATCAAACCATGTTTAAGTCATTAACCTTAAATCATGCGTCTCCAGCTGGTCAAGCTCCCAGTTCCACTGCTTATTTGGTCCTCCGTTCACGCGGTGGATCGCTCTGCTGCTTCCCTCTCTGGCCATCGCAGCTGCCCAACCACCATCACAACCACAGAAACTGTCCGCGGCAGATATCTGAGAGCCATTACGAGCATCAGGACGGATAAAGTCACATCCACTAGCGTCAAAGGCCTCGTCACCATCACTATCATTAGTTCCACCACCAAATCCCAGAGCAGCAGGGCGATCGTGATCGTCACTGACTACTTGCTGTCACTATCAGAGACATTTTCACCATGTTCCTTACTAGACCTGTCTTTGCAACAGTCAGTAGCTCTGGTCTGATATAATCACCAACTACCACACAGCTACTACTACTCTTGAGCTTACTGACACCAGCTACGAAACTGAAACTAATATAGTAATTTCCACTGGTATGGAGGATGTCAAGGTTACCAAGACCAAAATAGATCTCCTTACTGTTATTAATGCCACTTACGATACCATCACCAAGCTGGTCTAAACGAGCATCACAGCGTATAACGCTGCTGCTATCACAACTACCATCCCAATTGGCCATTCTCCCAACCGTGATAACTACGCTTCTCGCCTCTGTCAAGCACGAGGTGGAAATTAGACATTGACCCGATCCAGCGCATGTGTAGGCATTCCCGAGTCCCCCCGGTCTTAAAGATTTTTCTCCTCGTTCCTTGTCCAGCGCATGCACCAGGTTGGTTATCACCGCAAGCTGTACTTTAAAGGGGGTTAGCATAACTAGACTGCTTGTCCAACTGGATGTATACTTCCTGTAAGCCTTGGCTATACGGGTAAGTTTGTTCGAGACCACAACCACTACTAGTATAACCAGGTATAAACCCGGCCAGGGAGTTGAAACTTATTATACCACAGTGTTCTATACCACATATGTCACCCGCCGCCCAACTAAAACCAAGGCTGTTGTGGTCACCGAGACTAGGGTTATGGGAGGCTTGGAGACTATAAGTATTGCAGTTACTGAGCTGGTTGCAACAACCAGTACTGTTATTAACACCAGCCTTGTTACCAGTAAGGCGATTAGGTGGTATTTCATCACCCCCACCGATGTTGCTACGGTCGACCTAACCAAAGACCTCACAAGCATCTAACCATTGAGGCGACGGTAGAAGTCACCTTGGTTACGAAAGACATGACCACACATGTTGTCAAAGTGTCGACGATCAAGCTGACAACTGTCAACACTCTCGTTCAGACCATCACTCAAACAGCAGACATCACAAACACCGAAACCATCTCGCTGACAGCAATGACAGCCGAGACAGTAGTCATTGCGCAGACCTTCTCTGTGGCCATGACGGTAATAGGCACGACGACTTTTGAGTCCAACAAATCTTCCCATGACCAGCACTAACCACATCACTGAAACTCTTAGCATCACCATCACCAGCCCCAACCTGTCGCATCAACGCTGTCCAGAACCCCAACTTTGATGGCGGCGACCTAACGGGATCATCCGGGCCCTCGCTATCCCCTGACTTTTCGTCGGAGATGGAGCTTGGAATACTCAACATGTATCGCTCGCCAGACCCCGCCAATGATGCCCGTATCGAACAGACTGTTGCCACAATACTATGACGAACATACAGGCTCGGCGACAACTACTTAAGCATTGGCATGGGTGGCAGCTACTCTACCACCTCTTTTGGCTGCTTCATCGAAGACAGAATAGGCCCGTCACGAACAGCCGTACACCACAGGACGATGGTTGACTACCAGCTTCAGTTTCAACTCCACCGCGACATCTGACTCGTCTAAAATTGTCTGCAGATTGCGCCTGTCTTGAAGATTTTGGGCGAGCATATATAACGCGAACCTCCGCGTTATTTCTGCGTGTTGAGATCCTCCTGATTCGTCGGTCCTTGTCATATTATCAATCTAAATTTCAATCGACCCCTTCATCTCTCATAGACTTGGTAATTGTAAGCAAGCGGAACCCCCAGGAACCCGAAGGAAAAGCTGTGGGTCGGTCACTGCACTTGGACATATCATGCACATCCCCTTTTAGGGATCCGATACGCGATCGACACGCACAAGCGCCCGTTGTTGTCCCACGTACGAACCGCCCGGAGGATTTGCATGCATCATGGATGAATGTACCAGTCGAATGATCTGCGCCCCGAAGGAAAAGCATACCTCAACGTCACTTTCCCCTGGATCTACCGCGTCGCCGCGTGGTTGGTCGAAAAAAGCAAGGGAGGCGATGCGCGCCGCGAAGGAAAACTCTCTAGGCGCAGGACTCATTCCTCATTCCATTCTTGTGAGAACTCAGATTCGACGCATTCTCTCGTTTTCTCGTTTCCGTTCTCTTGCAGGGGCCGCTTTCCTTGGCCTTGGCTTGGGCTTCGGGCTGGGGAAAGACGAGTGTCTCACAGCGTGAAACGTCACGCCCTGTTTTGTTTTCCTTCGCTCACCAGACCATTTCTCATCCAGGCACAAAGGACAAGGAGTCTGCTGCGTCAGCTTCTCGATCAGAGTTTGTCGATCTCGCAAGACAGGAAGATGCTTTCCCCAGAGGGAAGGGCTCGACCGCAGGCCCTGCCTTCCTTCCCAAAGTCTCCATCCCTTCGCTGAGACAGGAACCGGCCCTCCCTCCCTGCAGGGTGCAGCACTTAACCTCCTTCTCCCGTCCGTCCTCAACCCCGGACTCGAAGGTAAATTAAAAAAAGAAACTCCGATAATTCCGAGCTGTACCTACATGTACACCCGACCCCCGGTCACTTGATTGTCTGAACCATGTCGACCGCCTCGTCCTTCAGAGTGATAATC
The DNA here is from genome assembly GCA_023627405.1 of Penicillium sp. S1316. Classification (NCBI taxonomy): domain Eukaryota; kingdom Fungi; phylum Ascomycota; class Eurotiomycetes; order Eurotiales; family Aspergillaceae; genus Penicillium; species Penicillium sp. S1316. The sequence continues at coordinate 802,989 of JAMAHF010000005.1, forward strand.
GTTGGCGGCTCGATCGCGGGCCTGACGCTGAGCCTCTGCCTCAACGCCGCAAGGATCGAGAACATTGTGCTAGAGAAACACGCGGAAATTGGCTCGCAGGTCGGCGCCTCCATTGGCGTGCTACCGAATGGCGGACGCATCCTCGACCAGCTCGGTGTCTTCCCCAAGATCGAGAAGCTCATTGAGCCGCTGACGAGCGCGCATATTGCTTATCCTGATGGGTTTACTCTGCGGAGCGATTATCCGGTTACGGTCAAGGAGCGGTGCGTTTTTGTTTCTTTTTCATTCTTCCTCCCTTCCTCTTTATGAATGCACAGGCTAATTGAATGCTGTATGCAGGTTCGGTCGACCCATGGCCTTCCTCACAAGACAGGAACTAATCCAAGTCCTACACGACTCGTTCGAGGACGCCTCGCATATCCTTGTCAACCAGCGGGTAGCCAAGGTGCAGCAGGGGAAGGACCGGGTCCGCGTCATCACAGAGGACGGGCTCTCATACGAGGGAGATCTGGTGGTCGGCGCCGACGGAGTCCACAGCAAAGTGCGCTCGGAGATGTGGTCGTTTTCGAATTCTCCCGATCTGGCAAGGATCGCGTTGCGAGAGCATAGAGGTATTGTTATTCCCTCTAAATACAGTACCTTGGAGATATTAGGGCCGCGCGCTAACGTGAATCGAACCACAGCCCTTACCGTCGAGTACTCGTGCATCTTCGGCGTCTCATCAGCGACACCCGGCCTCGAGGTCGGCGAGCAGGTCGCCTCCTTCCACGACGGGTTTACCATCATGACATATCAGGGCCTCGGGGGGCGCGTCTACTGGTTCGTGGTCGAGAAGCTCGACCGGAAATACACGTACCCACACATCCCGCGCTTCACACAGCAAGACGCCATCAACGGGTGTGAGAGGCTTGCCGGTGTCTGGCTGCGCAACGCGGTGCATTTCCAGGACGTGTGGGCGCGCCGCGAGACGTTTGCCATGACGGCGCTGGAGGAGTGCGTGCTGCGGCCGTGGCATTCCGGGAGAATTGTTTGTATCGGGGATAGTATTCACAAGGTGCGCTTTCCATCCCATATCCCGCTATATTTATAGAGGAAAATTAGATCTGACAGGTCTAGATGACGCCCAACCTCGGCCAGGGCGCCAACCTGGCCATCGAAGACGCCGCCGAGCTCGCCAACTTCCTGCACACGATGCTCACCAGCCGGCGGACAACAACAAGCAAGAGCAAACCCTCTTCCCACGAATTAAACGACCTCCTCCAGTCCTTCGAGAAGAAACAGATCAAGCGCGCGACGCACATTGTCAAAATGTCAGCGCTCATGTCGCGCCTGCACGCGCGCCAGGGACTGTTCAACACGATCCTCGCTCGCTATATCACTCCGTACTTCCCGACCCTGCCGGCTGACTTCATCTCGATGGTCGTTGACGGCGCGGTGGTACTGGATTATCTGCCTGTGCCGCCGCGCGAGGCAACCGGGTGGCAGTTACTGAACCAGTTGAGGCTGATCGGGCTGGTTGTGGTCGGCTTTTTAGCTTGTCTTCTGACTGGGGTTGCGTTCTTGCGGCTCGTCCGTTAAGCTTGTTGTTTTCCTGCGAGACGCTGAACGATTGCGGGTGTTGATCGCTTCAAGTGTGGCCTGGAGCCACGGTCGCGGTGTCTGCAGTAGAGGGTTGGTCGGCGTTTTCTATTTTCATGCGAAACACAGCACAGGGTAGATATCCCAATATATACATATACTTGCGATTCATATTAGTCTATAGTCTAAATATATCGAATTAAATCGACACTAATATACAGCAATCGCTATCCTATACGTTAGGTATCGAAGAGAAGAGAAAAAGTTAAAAGAAAATAGCATAGCTCAATCAAGCCTTGCACATGCGCCCAGACTCGGAGACAGTCCAGTAGTCACTGCCAACACCCTTGAGAACGTAGAAGAAGTTCTCGGGGTCCCACTTGGCCTTGATCTTGGCGAGGGCCTCGTAGTTGGAGCCGAAGAAGACCTCCTTCCAGTTGGGCTGGCGGAAGTTGGACTCGTTCTCGTACGCGCCCGAGTTCGGGGTCACGGCCTCGAGCTGGGGGATCAGCTCATCGGTGATCTTCATCTGCGCCGCGATCATCTCGTCCCAGGGGGCGGTCTCGTTCCACGAGGAGCCGATCTGCATCGTCACGGCGGCATTGCGCCAAGGGGCGAAGATGGCGTTGGGGACATCGTTGGTGGCGGAGACGTTGAGGCCCACGCCGACGGCGATGATGCCCTGCGAGGTGAGGTTGCGGAGCGCAGTCGCGATGCCGACCGAGTTGGTCTCGAGTGCGTCGCGGGGCAGGAGGCGGCCGCCGTAGTTGAACTCGCCGACGCCGAGGTTGCCGTTGGGCAATGGGCCCATGTAGTTGTCGTAGTGAGCGTAGTAGTCGTCGTACTGAGTGTAGGCTTCGGTGTACTTGATACCGGCATCGGTGAGGGCAGTCAGGAAGGGGTTAAGCACCTCCTTGACCTGGTCAGTGGTCTTGTTGTACGCGGTGAGCGGCTTGATGAGGAAGTAGCCGGGGAGCATCTGGTAGATCACGGTGGTTCCGGCGTCAATCATGGCGGGCAGCAGCTCGTGGAACTTGGTGATGATGTCGATGTACACCTCATCGGTCATGTTCGCGGTGCTGAAGACGATCTGGGCGCCGGAAACGATGGTACTCTCGTACGCCTTGACAGTGGTCGAGACGACAACGCCCCAGTTACCGGCACCACCACCGCTGAGAGCCCAGTAGAGGTCGGTATTCTTGGTGCGGGAAGCGGTCACGACCTTTCCGGCAGCAGTGACAACCTCGAAGGACAGAGTCTGGTCAGCGCCCAGACCGAAGCTTGTGCTCAGAGCCGAGTGGCCACCGCCCTGGGTATATCCTCCAGCAAGACCGACAGTTGGGCATTCGCCACCGACGACAACGTGGCCCTGGGCGTGGGTAGCCTCGAGAACCTCATAACCGAGCACACCACTGCCTAGCTTGTATGCAGGACCGGAGTAGGTCGAGTCGGACCAGTCGAGGTATTCGATGCTGTTGAGCTTATGGGTCCAGACTGAGAGGGCACCGGCACCGGTGGAGCGACCTAGGTAGCTAAACAAACAAGATTAGCGATCGCTCTTCGGAAAGAAGGGAAGGGTAGGAGGTTTACTCACTCATGGCCTGTGTTCTTGATCACAAAGCGAATGTTGTTAGTCTGGGCGAACTTGACGGCCGCGACGACATCATCACTCGACTCGACAGCGACCGAATAGCTAACATAGTTACCTAGCTCGCAAGGGGTGGAACGGTCGGTGAAAGGATCGCAGCTGCGGTTGGCAAAGAACTGCTGCATGATGGAGGAAGAAGAGGGATAACTGGACGCGGTAACGAATTAGCACTACGATCTGCGACAAGCAAGCAACGGGTTGGGCTGCGTACTGGGTTTGCGGGTAGTTCCAGTTGGCCTGGAGCTCAGCGCAAGCATCCGCATCATAGGTAGGGTCATGGCAGGGAGATCCAATGGGGACCGTGGCCATCAGACGGCCACCCACGGTGCTGTTGAGGGCATCCCATTTATTCGACGCGGGCCAGCAGGAGTCCTCAGGCAGGCAGTGGCAGTTGGTGTTCTGAGCTTTGCACGAGCCCGCGAGGGCGTTGGAGACAAGCAGCGCCGCAGCGACGGAGGAGATCCCCTTCATTTTGACAGATGATGAAGCCACGAACAATGGGTCGATCTCAGGGCAGATCTGCCATATTATTATACTTAAAACTCGCCCCCAATGCTACCTTCGGAGATTCCGTCCACCACGTGTCGGACGTGTTCCCCAAAGCCGTTAAGAGGCGACGCTAAGACCAGCTTGGCCCAATGACAATTATGCTGCCCCAGTTAAGCTCCTCTTTATGCGCCTCGATGCTTGACCATGAATCGCAGACCGAGGTTCCGGATTGTGGATTCACGCGAAATTGCAGCCCTTATCGGTTGACTCCGATCGGGGAATAACTGTACCGCTTGCGCCGCTTAGAAAGACAGAGCTCCATCGGATGGGGTCGACTCGCATTCGTCGAGTGAGGGATATTCGATCGATTTGCCCACTTGCGATCGGATCATCATCGGCCAAACTCGAAATGCCCTCACAAGGCCCCAGACGATCCGAGCGGCGATCGGCAGTCGAAGTCTTGGTTAAAACACTCTCTGGTCTCTCGACCAACTTTGCTGCAAAAAAATGAGAGGAAAAGTGCATTCCGGTCCCTTGCAGGATTCTTTCTGCAGGATTTTTCTGCAGGGATTCGTCACGACTCGTGCTTGTGCGTTACATTGGGTGGCGCTACTCCTGTTTCGATCCATGGAACTTAAATCAATAATCCCCACTGCCTAGCACTCCAAGTCTGCTGGCCAAGCCAGTGAAATTTTGTCCCTGCGCCCTGTGCCTTGGCTAACCGAATAATTTCGGCTCGTCCGCCATGGTTCAGATTGCGAGAGCCTAAGGTGCGCTGCTCCAAAGTCTAATCTTTGCATTCTGCGTGGCCGGTATAAGTACCTGGAGAATGCACACAAGCGTCGCACATCGCCCGCTTGATCGTCTTTCTAGCGTGTAACAGCGGGTTTCACAGTGCTATGCTGCTGTTGATCTGCCGCGATGAGCTTCGATCACACAAATGACCCAGGGCCAGCCCTGTCCCGGGGTATGTGGGCGGCAGTGGCCATTGCTGCTGTTATCCTCATTCTCCGTGTCTTCGCAAAGATCAAGCTTCACCAATTCCGTTTTGACGATGTCTTGATGGTCGTGGCATGGGTAAGTGCAGCAATTGGGAATCAATGTTTTGAATAAGAGACCCGAATTGCTAACGAATGATTGGCTTCCCACAGGCCATGACTCTGGCAGCCACAGTGCTGCTGCAGATGTCCACTGACCACGGTTTCGGTACCGACCTGAGGAAACTCGAACCGTCCGATTTGAAAGTCGTTCTCAAGTCGATCGCTATCGAAGTCCCGCTCGTCACCTTCAGCACGGGATTCGCCCGCGCCGCGTTTACCCTATACCTGCTCGCAATCCTAGGAGGGAACCGAAAGTACCAGATCGCACTATGGACGGTGTTGCTCTTGCAGCTCGCTGGAAACATCGTGTCGGGTGTCCTTCCATTAAGCATTTGCAGGAACCCTAGGATTCTGTGGGATGCGACCGTCAAGACAACCTGCGGTGATAGCCACGCCGTGATCAAGTTTGCCTATTTCTCATCCGGTTAGTCTTTTCCAAACGGCGGTTATAGGTCATGTCTAACCGGAACAGCTGTTAACACCGCATCGGATTTTTTTCTCGCTGTTTTTCCGACAATCATCTTCTGGAATCTCAACCTGAGACTGCGAATCAAGCTCAGTCTGATCACACTGATGAGTCTCGGTCTACTGTAAGCAGACATCCATACTACGAACACTTACACACTGCTAACTCTGCCCAGTGCCATGGTTGCATCGATTATCAAGACTACCAAGTACGGTGACATCCCTGGAATTACCAACCTGGGCTCTACCGGCGGTATTGAACTCATCCGTTGGGGCTATGCTGAGAACCTGATCATCATCATCACCTCCTCTGTCCCCTGCATCCGGCCACTCCTGATCTCTTCCGTCCGAAAGCTCTCTAGCGCAGCTCGTTCCAGGTCGTACGAATTGAGTGGGCCGTTTTCTGGACACAAGGGTCCCTCCAGGAACACTGGCCCTTATTCCAATCAGCCAGAGCCGGACCTTCCGGACGAAGCCGACAGCATTGAGCGGATCCTGCGCGGTGCGGAGGAGGAGGAGCGAATGCGTGAATTGCGGCGGGGCATTACGAAACAGGTCGATATTTCCGTCATGTCAGCGCACAGTGGGCACAGTAGGTCCCAAGAAAGTGGGTCATATAACAGAGGCTAGAACATCACAAATTTATGTTTGAGCACCTTGTGCTACAACTACTTCCTCGGAGGAGGGTTACTGCCTTGTCACAACGAGATGTCTCCCCGATCACTCGAACTAGAGCAGAGCCCTCCTAGCCGTATCGATCACGGTGTGATCCGCCTCCCCGGCACCGTCCGGAGTGGACTTCGGAGATTAGGAGAGTGGGAGAGTGGGAGTTTCCGGATCTAGGCGCTTAAAAAATAATGATTCCGGGCCTGCAGAGAACGACTCTTCGAGTTTGTCTGCCTGATGCCAAGCAAAGTTGAAGCAGATTCTAATAAGCCTTTGTTTGAACGTTCCAAGCCTTCCATTTTGTTCTGTCAGGGGTGGAGGCACAGGAGCGCTAAATAGTGGCAGACTGGCAGGCTAGCAGCTGCAGTACTAGCTTAAATTTAATCCCGGCCATGTGGCTTCAAAGCCTGTATCGAACCCCACCGACCAAGTCTCGTTGAGAAAAGGCCATTGAGCCATTTCTGTTTCAAGATCGTACGTCGCAACGTGGTTGGGTGTGTCCGGTTTAACATTATCGGCACGCTGGGTCACAGTGTCCCTCAACGGTGTCGTTCGGGGCTGCATGGCCGACGGCTCGGGGCGCGAAATGCGAATGTCACCGTACTCGTCAAAAGTTCCGGCTAGTGTCAGCCCGACGCCATGTTGCGTCGACCGGGCAGTTTCGTAGAATCGGTTTGCTTCCTGAAGCGTCCGCCACTGGTTGACTATTTAGTTTCTCGACAAATAAGAGACGGAGATGCGGTGGGACATACCCAACTAGTCCCTACATCCCAGAACCCACTTAGACGTTCTAGATACTCCAGGTTTGATTTCTTCTCATGTTCTGCTCGCTCAAGACCTCCTGGATAACGTAAGGGACACACGGTTCCATACAAGTTGATATGGGCGGCGACAAAGACGCTAAATCCGGCGTATGGGGTGATTACAGGTGTAGCGCAGCTTTCCAGTGATGACAAAATCGCCCCTATATGTTGTGCTGTTACAAACAAGCGGTCGATTGTGCCGTCGGAGTCCTCGCCAGTCTGCTCGGGTCCTCCATTTTTTGGCATTGCCAGGAAGCGGTCACGGTACAGGAACAGTACGCTAAGATTTCTCTTGTTCAGCTTCAACAACATTAGACAACAGTTCCGGGGAATCAGCCGCACTCACCTCATAAAGTAAACCAAGTTGATGTACGCAAACAGCTCCCCATATCCAAGAGCCACATGAGCGGGTGCACTGGTTTCCGGATAACGAACTGTAGTATCTTGCAAGTCTCTCCATTCGTCCAATTCCTCCTTCAAGGCCTGCCATGTGCGTAGTGACGCCGGCGCGGTTCCCCGCGCCCGATTCCGACGGCTCTCGTTCGCGAAGCGCAGTATCCGGACAAAGATGTCAAAGCCTCGGGTTACAATGGCCAATCCGCAATCAATGTGAAGACGGCTTCCGTTCAGGAAATCGCGGCTCAAGTCGGCCGGTCCGATCCTCTGTGTCACTTTGGCAAAGTTGAAATCAGAATCGCTGATTGGCAGAGGAACAGAGATTTGACGAAATGAGAGCGCAAAATGCTGCCGAGCGCCAGAACTAAGTTCACAGTCTTGGGCAAAGCAACACCAGTATGTGCGAACGAGCTGTTCGTAGGCAATCTGAGCATGGGCGTGGAAGTCATCCGGGGCGTGTTCCATGTGGTCATCGGCGCTTTTGAGAAGCGATTGGATCATGTATGTTGCCATTCCTGCGGATACCACAATATGTCAGCCTAGTCCATGTATCTGCGATGGAGTGGGGTTAGTCCGCACCGCTATACATCCAGGCACGATAAGGTCGTCCCGAGCCCCACTCATATAACGAGATCATCACGAGCGATTGAGCGAGTGGAAGAGAAGGGAATTCAAAAGCCCGGCGGGCAAGTTGAGCACGAGCATACTGAGCATATGTCTCGGAAGGCTCGAGGTCTCTATCGGTCATGAAACGAGCGCAGAGTGAGAGAAGAGCCGCCAGGAAGACGGGGTCGACCGAGGTGGCATCATGGGAAATCTCGGCGATCAACGAGGGGTAGTGGAGGAAATTGACGACGGGGAATTTCTTGCGGTAGAGATCGCACGCAGCGATGAGGGTGGGTGTTGAGAGAGTAGTAAGAGGAGAGGAAGCTCGACTGGAGGTGTTATCTGAAGCTCGCGTCTCCGGCAGACTAGCTCGGGGAACTCTCAGTGTTCTTGCCGGGGTTCGTACTGCGCGTGGGTCTGTGAGAAGGCAGGAGCTACGATTGAGACGGAGGCAGCGACGACAGGGAGGATGGCCGTCGTGGATGCACTTGACCTTGGACTGGCGACAATGATCGCAGGAGATGGACAGACGCATCTTCTGTTCTTGTGGAGAATAGATGGAGGGGATCGTCGGGATAAAAAAGCAAAGCGATCGGGAATGACAACGATAGGCATTAGGTGGATTATGTAAAGTTTATCCGTGCATTATTACTGGTGACTAATCCACTCACACAAGCGGTCCACTTGTGTTTCCTCCGTCGCCCACGAAGTCACCAGGCGGACGACGGTGCTCTGCGTCTCTATCCGTCTCTGCCACGCGTAGAACCGAATGCGCTCCTCCAGTTGAGCCAGCTTCGTGTCCGGCACCACCACAAATACCTGGTTTGTCTCGGTCTCCTCCGCCAGTTCCCAGCCCATCCGCGCGAACTGGGCAGCTATTCTCCGGGCCATCGCATTTGCGTGCTTTGCAAGCTCAAAGAAGAGCCCGTCTCGGAAGAGCTCACTGAACTGGACTCCCAATACCCTTGACTTTCCGATTAATGCCCCCCGCTGCTTCATGTGGAACTCGAATCCCTCGGCCAATTCTTTGCAGACAACAATGGCCTCCCCAAACAGTGCCCCCATTTTTGTGCCTCCAATCCAAAAGATATCTGTGTAATCCACCAGGTCTCGCAGTGCAACATCGTTGACCTCCGCCGTCAATGCCACCCCCGTTCTTGCTCCGTCAACGAGCAGCAAAAGACCCCGCTGCCGGCAGAGATCTGATAATTCCCTGAGCTCCTGTCTAGAATAGACCGTCCCCAGTTCGGTTGCGTTTGAAATATATACCAATCTTGGCTTGGCCATATGTGGGAAGAATGTGTTCTGACTCAGGACTGTCTCGAGATTCTTGGGGGTCATTTTACCCCGTACACCTGGGACCGAGATGATCTTGTGCCCCGTCGCTTCGATTGCTCCGGCCTCCTTGTCGATAATGTGTCCGGTCTGCACTGCCAAGACCGCCTCATATGGTCGAAGACAGCTGGCTATTGAAATGAGGTTTGCCGCAGTCCCGCTGGGCACAAAGTGAATTGAGACCTCCTCTTCCGTCGCATTGAGTTGTGTGAGCAGCAGTTGCCGTGCGTCCTGTGAGTATTCGTCGGCGCCATATCCGGTCTGTTGTGTGGAATTGGTGCGGATGAGAGCTTCCAGCAAGCGCGGGTGAGCGCCTTCGCTGTAGTCATCTAGAAAGCTGTACGGAGTCGAGAGCTTGGCTATCATTATGCTTGAGAGAAGAAGGTACGAAATCCAAAATAATGATAAGCTTGAAGCTGAAGAGTCTGCTTTGTTATATAATTTATTTCCGATCGGGAATGGATCGGGAAAGAGCAAAGAGCAAAACTATGGATCGCATTACGTTTTGGGCGGATCTAGATCGCTAATAATGACATCGAAAAACAATCACAACGACCGGGCTCTAACCTGAATTGAAAGACTCCGCTCTTATCCCTCCATCGGCCGTCTTCAACCGCAAGCTCAGGGTGTTGCCTCCAACAACTCCACACTACTGTCCCGCTTGCGTATTCGCTGCTGGAGTGCAACCCCTGGATGCATTGCCGTCAGGCAGATACACATGATTGAGATCAAGGCGCCCTCCAGCACCATAAATGCAACCTCATCGTTGGCCAGCTCGCTGTCATATCCCCCGTTGAGTTCAATGACACGGAAAATAGATCGGGTATAGACCAATAGTGTCGAAAGAACGATCGCTGCAAGAGTCAGACTTATCCCGCATTCCGAGTAGTATAACATACTGAAGATCCAGACTTTCCAGCGCCGCTTCTCGCGAATTGCAGAAAATTCATCATCTTTTCTATCAGAGTCTCTTCTCCCAGCGCTTTGTGCTGCTCGACGGCGCAAGCGGATAGCGAACTCGGATCCCAGATAGATAAACAAGGTCAGAGCGGCGACCTGGAAGGCCAAGCCAGCGATCATCACGTTTGTCCCAACCGTTCGCATGTCGGAATCATCTGCCGTTGAGGTGATGGCACCTCCAGCGCTCTGCATAACCAGGGCGATAGCATCGCAGGAAATGAAGAAGATGGCATACATCTTTGGCCGCAGGCGCGAGATGTCTTCGCCATTGTATACGACCACAATCCGACCGAGAAGGAAGTAGAGGGCGGCACAGAAGAAGACCGGCCCGAGACTGAGGCTGATAAGGTTCCTTAATCCCAGTTAGCATGGTCTTGACCCCTCTTCGACATCCTGAATCGGCTGAGCTTACATGAGAAACCAATCGAAGTTGAACGGGTCTTCGTGAAACAGGATTCGCGCGGCATATCCTAAGACTTCAAGGACAAGGCCTGCGAACATCGAGACGGAGAAACCCCACATGCGATATATCGGAGCTTGGACGACCTGCGCTACGAGCAGTATCCCGAACAGGGCGATGTAGATGGCATTGCCAGGAATCGACGGTTGGTAGTGTATGTAGGCATCCTCGATGGAGCAAGTCTCCAAGGTACAAAGTTCGGGGTTCATAATGGCAAAAGAGATGAACAAGAATGAAAAGGCCTCGATTGAATGCTGTGCTATTCCGCTGTGAGCTGAGTCCGCTCCGTCGGGGGTATCTATATATGAGGGGGGCGCCAAGGACCGAGTCCGTGTCCGTGTCCGTGTCCGTTCGAATCGTCTCAGCCCCCGACCAGGTTGCAACATTCCCCCCCTACAACTTATAAGAAGACCGTGTCCGTGTCCGCATTGATATCGCGATACGAAGTATAAAACATCAGCAATCATGTCTGCCTGCTCAGAGCGCGTCAAAACGTGCCAAACGTGCGCCAGGGCCAAGATCCGCTGCCTGCGCAGCCCCGGCGAAACGATCTGCGACCGGTGAGACCCCTCGTATTTGGCGGCAGAGAACCTCCACACTGACTGACCCCTTTCAGCTGTCGACGTCTGAACAAACAATGCTATTTTCGCCCTGCGCGTATGCGACAGGCATGGGCGAAAAAGGAGAGTCGACTTGAGTCGCTGGAGCGACGCGTCGAAGAACTGCTAGGCCAGTCGCACGGAAGTTGCAGCCAGCACAGTGACCCTGACCCGCCAGTCGCGCGCAAAACCAGCATCGCCAATGATGTGATTGACAAAGGAATTGTCTCGCTGGACCAGGCTGCTGCGTTGCTAGACACGTTTCGTCGGTTCATGATGCCTCACTTTCCCTTTGTCGTTGTGGATCCACACATAACCGCCAGCGAGCTTCGGGAACAGAAACCCTTTCTCTTCCTGACCATCCTCTCCGTCTCCGAGATGCGCGATACGGATCTTCAGCGGACTTTGGACAAGGAGACTGCGGCTGTCTTGTCCAAACGAACAGTAACGGACCTTAGCAACAAGGCTGCGTTGGAGACGTTGCAGGGAATTCTCGTGGCTATCGCATGGTAAGGACTCCAGATACTGTCATCTTGCGACACGGTCTGATGGTTCTAGGGGGCAACATCAGCCTGGCCCTAAGGGCTCAAAACGAGTCGGGCCTCGAGATTTCTCGAACTATCTCCATCTAGCAATCAGCCTCGTAGTGGATCTGGAGCTGGATCGCCCCGTCGAGCTCCGCAAGCGGTGTCCGCGCATGACGATCGATACAGTCACTCCCGTTGCGCGACCAATACATATCTTAAGAGACGAGCAACGAGCAGTCATCGGGTGCTCATTCTTGTCATCAATGTAAGCTGTCTGTTCTTAGACACTAATCAGGTTCTAACCGGCCAAGTGCCTCTATTATCACCCAGAAAACCTGCACATTCGCGTGGTCAACCCGGCTAGAGTCTTTCGCGTTGGAGCTGAGCAAGAAAGCCGAATACCCGAGTGACCGCTCTTTGATCCATCTTGTCCAGCTTCAGCACATCTTTGAACAGATTGATCATTTGTCTGCAGACCCTAATATTCCGTTGGCGGGCTATACCAGCCACTTCGGCGATGCGGATTCTTTCCTGCAAATGTTTCGGGCACTGCACAGTCAGCTTCAGGATTACACCGCGCAGCTTTCTCCGCACTTCACATCCAACAATTGCAAGTTTACTTGTTGGACTACATGTTATTTCACCGCTAACTACCCACAGTTCTCCTCGCGGCACAGCTACACACTGTGAATCTATACCTTTGTCAAGTGAGCCTATTCGAGAAGGGCGCCAGCGCACAGCTCCCCTATGCCGTCCGAGTCGACATTCTCTGCCACGGCCTTGCGTCGGCCAAAAACTCCTTCGATTCACTTTTGACGGTCGCGCTCAACACCGAACGACACATGAGCTACACGCAATGGCTCGAAACCGGCTTCTGCCTCATCCTGTCATGCAAACTCGCACTGATGGCCGCCTCGGACAAGGCCATGCGTCAGAATGAACCCCGCGTACAGGCCCTGTGCGATAACCTGGATATGATCCGGATCCTAGACACCTGTGTCTCGAGGCAAATCTCTCAGCAACCGGATCGAAAGACCGGATTCGACTACACGAGCTGGCTACAGTGGATCCAGGAGTGGTTTGAGAAACATTACTATGCGTATACCGCGCGAGATAAAGGGTCGCAGAGGCAGGTGGCCGTGGAACCTGCTGTAGTCTCCGCCCAGCATCCACCGCACTCTGCGCCGTTTACCACAGGCGACGACTTGGGGATATCGGTTACTCCTGAAGAACTTTTACCGTGGCCGGGCTTCCCAGATGTGCTTCCCAGTGATAATGTTCTTGGTGGATGGATGGATCTTGGGATTATTTCTCTCTGATGCTCAATCGGACCGCACATTTCCCTCTTAGACCACTACAACCCCCGTACCCCTTTTGAAGGAGGGGTGGCCATCGATAGAAGTCAATGGTATTCAAAGATGCAACAAGTAAACGAAACGATTTGAAGATAAGTCAAAGGCGAGCAAGATACAGCCCCCAATCCTTTCGGCGGCTCGGCGTTCTTCAGAGATTTTCCGACCTTGCCAAGAAGCAGGGTCGTCCCCGTTTCGAGGCTTCATCATGCCCTTTATCGGCATGCCTACAATTATTGACAGCACTAAACAAACCAAAAGCATAACTCCGATTATGGTCACAGAACTACAAGATTTAATAATCTCAATCGGTCGAACACGTCGGATTTAGCCACAAGGGGTATATATTCCACGTCCGATTCCGTCCAGTCCTACTGAAAAACTAGCCTCTCCTATAAGCCTCGGTATCTCAATCTGGCTGATTAATGTCACTTCATCTAAAACCGACCGGACGAATGACACACATCAAGGACTGTCGACATCTCTCTGCTAGAATGCTCAGTTGGGCATACCATCTAGTAGAGATGAGCTGAGATCACCGGAAACTCGGCGTTTCGCAGATTACAAATGCCTAAAGTCCGTGTTATCTCCGCATTTCTACTTTGCTTGGCTGAAGCTTCGTATATATAAGCTCATGACTATGTCTAGGCATCGAGGAGCATTCCTAAAGCAGCAGCATCATCACTATGTCTGACACCGTCGTGCAATACCAACTCTCCGCCCCCAGGGGCGAATTCACCCAAGTCGCCGTGCCCCGACCAGTCCCAGGCCCAAACGAGGTATCCGTCCACACCAAAGCCATTGCGCTGAACCCGTTCGATTGGAAGCAACTCGCAACCGGGGTCGTTGTGTCCTCTTGGCCTGCTGTGATCGGCAATGATGCAGCGGGTGTAGTCGAATCCGTTGGAGACGAGGTCAAAGACTTTCAGCCAGGGGACGAAGTCCTCCTCGTCTGTGGCAGGACCAACCGTTCTGCGGCGTTCCAGGAGGTCATCACCGTATCGACGCGTGCCGTGGCGAAAAAACCATCCTATCTTAGCTTTGAGGAGGCCGCGTCACTCCCGTAAGATTTCATACCCCAGATGAATCTCCAAGAGTCGCGCTAACACGCCTTAGCGCCTGCTATGTCACTTCCACAGCCGCAATCGTCCTCGGCTTGAACGTAGCATTGCCTCACTTGAGCTCGCAAGCCTCCAGCCCCCTAAAGTCCGTCCTCGTCCTCGGAGGCAGCTCCGTCGTCGGCGCAGGCGCCATCCAGCTTCTCCGACAGGCCCTCCCCGACGCCACGATCCTAGCCACAAGCTCCGCCCAGCACCACGAGCACCTGCTATCTCTGGGCGCAACCAAGTGCTTCGAGCGCTCGATCCAGGATACTCCATCCGAGATCCTTGCCGCAACCCCCGATGGCGCAGGCCTCGACGCTATCCTCGACGCCGTGGGCGCAGCAGCAGTCCAGCCCGCCATTTTCTCCGCCCTCGCGCCGGGCGGACTTAAGCTCTATTCGCAGGTTGCGACCGGCGCAACGGTATCTGTGCCTGAGGGAGTCGCCGCTAGGCTTGTCTATGGACCGGAGATGGTCGCGCGGCCCGAGGGCGGGAGATTGATTCCTTCACTCGGAGAGTTATTAGAGGCTGGGAAGTATCGGCTGCCCGCTCGTGTGGAGGTTATTGGGAAGGGCCTTGATGCGATTGAGCCCGGTATTCGTCGGCTGCAGAAGGGTGTGAGCGGGACTAAGCTTGTTGTCAGTTTGGAGTAATGTCTACGTAGACCATTCCACGACGCAGGGAATGGTTTATCAAGGACATTGAGAGCAGAGGGCTTATTTATCATATTTTTATTTCCGCAAAATGTCTCGATACGAGCAAGGTATATCAGTCGTAGACCATTAATTGTGTCTAGTTCTTTTGTTGATCGTCTTCAATGTCAGTAGGTATCTACGCACAGGTTTCTAGTTGTATATACCTTGCCGCCGTTCATATTGGATGAGTAGATGATATCACAATCGCGGTCCGTGTATCCGTCTTCCAGGCTTTGGCGATCCATAATTCTCAACAAGCTATCTTCTAAAATAGCTTAAACCAAGCCTTCAAGGTTGTCTGTTATCGATCCCGGATCTGTACTACGAGTGCCCCACCGGGAAAATACACAGCCACTTGGCCATCAAACAGGTCGCTGTCCAATTTTACATCAACAATGTGGCAACCTGTTTCTTGCAATGAAATACGACGTGTCGTATGGCTCATGTATAAGTTATAGTGGCGATGTCTGCACAATTCGGCGTGTAAAAGTTCGTGGGAAGAGGTATCAGTCCAGTGAATTGTGTCGTCACCACGATATATTGTGAGCATATTCGAGACCAAACACCATAACTACTCAATATGGCTTTTACGTACCTATAGTCCAGTAAGTAAGGAATAGAGAGAACGGAGTATTCTGAATTAAGCAGCAACAAAGCCAGAATCCGCATAGCCAGCGGATGCAGAGTCAACAAAGTATTTTGATGCCTGAGGCGTGAGCGTCTCGGCGCACTTATTGGCCTCAGTGATAATGTCAAAGTATTGAGGATTAATATATCAACAGGCAAGGTGGCCGAGCGGTCTAAGGCGCGCGGTTAAGGTTTCCAATTCGGATCCCTCATCTGATCTCATCAGTTTCCGCGTCATTAATTTGGCGTGGGTTCGAATCCCACCCTTGTCAATTCTTTTTTGTTTTTCTGTTTTTAAACTCGGTTTTGCGGGCGCCAAGACTCGACTTTCTCTTTGCCTGACTGAGGCTTCACAAAAACACAGACTGTCTGTCAGACATGCTGTAATTGCCAGTATTAGCAGATCGGTATCCGATACAATTTACATAGGGTAGCTTATCTTCCGATTCTCCAACTCGATTGGCAAGAAGATCACCGAGATAGCGGAGCGGGCGCTGAGGAATGATAGCGGAACTGCGGGCGGATGGTGCACTCTGGGGGGCGGGCCGCACACTTGCCATTCTACATCCAGACATGACGAGGACACTCTTATCTTCATCCAAGCGCTTAAAATGGTCTTCTATCCCCCGACACCATGGCTTCGACATTATCTACGCATCTCTCATCATTATCATCCTCCAACATGGGCTCTATCTCTGGCTGGAAGCGCTTGAACGTCGCCATCGTCGGCGGAGGCATCGGCGGCTTAGCTGCTGGAATCTCGCTCCGCCGCGCAGGCCATGAAGTCACCATCTACGAGCGCCACGACTTTGCCGGCGAGGTCGGCGCCTCCATCTCCTGCGCCGCCAACGGCACTCGCTGGCTGCACGAATGGGGCGTCGACATCCCCAAGGGTGACCCTGTCGTGCTGAGGAAGCTGATCAACCGTGATTGGAAGACCGGTGAGCCTGTCAGCGTCTACGACCTTGATGACTATGAGGAGCGCTGGGGATATGTCTACAACATGTTTCACCGGCAATACATGCACACTATGCTCAAGGACTGTGCGCTGCAGGAGGAAGGCAAGGGGACTCCTGTCCGCCTGCTCGTCAACCACGGGGTGTGAGAGTGCGATCCCTGGCCTTTAGAATCTAGACTAACGAACGATACCAGTGCGAAAACGTCGACATGGACACCGGCCTCATCACATTCTCCGACGGCACGACCGCGCGGCACGACCTGATCGTCGGCGCGGACGGTATCGGCTCAGCCGTCCGCCGCATCATCGGTCTGAACCCCGAAAAGACCGCGGCCCCGTCCAGCTGTTTGCACGCAAACGTCATGACCGAGGACGCAGTCAAGCTCGGTCTCGTCGACTACTCCCAGGACTCTGCGCTGGAGTACTGGGGCGGCCAGGAGGGCAAGTGGGACAAGATTGTGCTGTCGCCCTGCAACGGCGGCAAGCTCCTCTCGTACTACTGCTTCTTCCCGCGTGAGGTCGGCGACTACACGTCTCACACTTGGGGCGGCGAGGACCGGCCGGTTGAGGAGTTGCTGGCGCCGTATCCCGAGCTCGACGAGCAGGTGCGCTCGCATCTGGCAATCGGTATTGAAGTTCGCCCGTGGCGTCTCTGGGTCCAGTAAGTCACCAACTTCTGCATATTTATCTCCAGGCACAAACTAATTTGTCTAGTCAACCGTACCAATACATCAGCCGAAACATGGTCTGCCTCCTCGGCGACGCCGGACACCCGATGATGCCGCACCAAAGCCAAGGCGCGTGCATGGCGATCGAAGACGCCGCGGCGCTGGGCATCCTCTTCAATGAGGAGAACTTCTCCGGTGACATTGAGCAGACCCTCCGCTACTACCAGGAGATCCGCCTGCCTCGTGTGACAAAGGTCCAGGCCGCCTCGGCCAAGGCCGCATACAACATCAACGAGCGCATTGGGTTCTCGAGTAACACGGGGAACACAAAGTACAAGGTCGAGGATGAGAAGAAGAAGTTGACTATTGAGGAGATGAACGGGTATGACATGTACAAGGATGTCGAAGAGGTTATCGCCAATGATCGGGGTGTGCCGTTCGAGGGCAAGTTTATTAGGGGGTTGCCGTTTGGCTTGAAGCTGTCGAATGGGGTTACTGTGGGCGAGGAGGCCTGATTGTGTACTTGATGACGCGATGATCTTTAGCGCTTTTTTATGCATACTCTTCAAATATTTCATCTGATTCTATGGGTCAAGAACATTTGATGGTAGCCGAACCTACTCTTAGTATGTCGGGCACTGAGTACTCCACAGTTCTAGTAGTGACTGCATCTCCACTGAGGGCCAAGCCAGATCTGCTTCACACCGTCAAGCTGACTTGAACCATATAGTATCAACTAGTAATTTTCAATACTACCCCGGTGTATTCCAAATATGGAAATTTAGATGCAGCCTGCTCGGAGATAGCCTACGCATTGACAGGACCTTTTAAAGCTCATCCCGACCTCCCGTTCTTTACCTCCAGTCTGATCACCGTCATAATAATCTTCTCTCTCTCACCACCTCAGCCATGACCGCCTCCACAGACAAAAAGAAGAAGCCCGCCTTCGTCCTCGTCCCCGGCGCCTCCCAGAACCCCGCCCACTACGCCTACCTCCTGCACCTCCTCCAGTCCGCCGGCTAGGGCGCCTCCACGGGCCTCCTGCCCAGCATCGGCGCCCAGGGCCCCGTAACCGCCGCCGACGACGCAAACTACGTCCGCGAACGACTTCTCCTACCTCTGCTCGACGTCGGCAACCAGGATGTCATCCTGATCAGCCATTCATATAGTGGGATGCCGGCTAGCGCTGCGGCGCGCGGTCTGGGTCCCACGGACCGCAGGGCGCAGGGGAAGACAACTGCCGTCCTGGGACAGATTTTCATCGCGGCGATTCTTCCACGTGGTGGGGATGGGTTGAGTGTGATCGATAACTTTGGCGGACAACTACCACCGCATATGTACATGGACGTACGTCCCATCACCCCCCCCTTATTCACTCAGGCACCGAAGGCCCAACTAAATCTAACCACCCGTGTTTTTGGCGCAAAAAGAAAGACGAAAACCTCCTAAAGTGCGACGACCCAACCCCCCCTCTCTTCGCCGATGTTGAACCAGCCCTCGCCGCTGCTGCCGTCCAGACCTCCGTCAGCCAGGGCCTAACCTCCTTCTCGAGCGCCTGCCCGGAGGCAAGCTGGAACACTGACGCTTTCCGCGACCGCATCGCGTACGTCTACACGCTCAAGGACCGGGCTGTGCCCTACGAGGCGCAGGTGGCTATGGTGCAGGCGACGGGGGTGCAGTGGATTACCCGGGAGGTGGACTGTGGGCATAGTGCGCAGCTGGCGAAGCCTGAGGAGCTGAGGAATGTTATTCTGGGGCTTACGGGGCAGTGGGAGTGAGTGAGTGGCTATACCTAAGTCGTAAAATCATGAGGTGTGTCTGTCAGATGGGTTAGTATTCGTGGATACTTCTTTACCGTATGATAGAGAGGATTTCTATTTGCATACACTGTTCTCCAACTTGAATGGCTTTACATAAGCCCACTAGATGCCTTACGCCCTCCTTAAGACTAGGCGGGGGATGGGACACGTTTTGATTCGTGGGATCCGGAAGGACTGCAGGCATACCTTTGACGCGACTGCATTCGTAATTTTTTTATTCTGGACTCTGCTGTCTTCTACGGGGTCCCTGTATGGATCCTGGGGCGCTGTCTCGGATATAACCGAGGGAGCCAATGGCAAGACTCGGGAGCATGTCTCTAGGGCTTATGCCAGCTAAGCTCGGGGTTTGGCAAAGCTTAGCCCGCACTCAGCCGCTGAGGTGATTGTAGTATGACTCTGATTAGCCCTCTTGCTGACTCATAGACGTACAACGTTGAACGCTGCGGAGGCTGAGCTCTGGTAGAGGGCAGATGGTAGATCTCAAGCTGTTGTATCCTGAATTCGCTCCGACCTTGAGACAACGCACATTGATCGGGTACTAGCCACCAAGTTCGTGCCTGTTGAACTATTTTTTAAGCCCTTTCTACTGTACTATATAAAATACGTAAAGCAAGGACCTGTGAGTTCCCTGGTGCGGTTAGTTCTGCCTCTCTTGACATAGCCACCTAATACACTGTATTAAATATATTTGCCGCCCGCCAGCTTCTCCAGGTATGAAGGAGCCAAGGCGCTGCTGGATCAAGCCTACGATATAAGAGAATGGAGGTACTAGAGGTTGCTGGGCAGGGAATTGACTTGTACCATACCTTTGCTGCATCTTCTATCTGGCTAGCAGGCTCGACTGAATAGATCAAATAAAGAGGCAAACTGTTGAACTAAAATTAGAAAGGGCGGAATACAAAATGACCGAGCGGATGGTGGGTAAAAGAAGTTTAGTGGCATCGTATCTCCAACATATATACGTACTTGAGGCTGGCCATGCCTTGTTATCCAAGGTCTACCCGACCTAGACAGTCTTTATACTGTTTTGTGGAGCCAAATTTAGGTAAGATATATACTTCCAAACCTCGTGGACCTGGCTTTAAGAAGATCACGAAGCGGCTCAACCTTCCATAATAAAAGTTACCATCTCCCAAGTGATATTTTCATGTTATAGCGGAGGGTTATTAATCCTAGAAAAACACCTAGAAGCAAAGATTGTAAAAACAGACCTGCAAATTCTTGGCATCTAGATGCCTTGCACACTGAATCTCCTCAGAGACGATAGAACTCAACTAGGTCTTTTCTCGCAGGTAGACCCTGGTCCATATCTTATGTCGAAGTTCGATATAGGCTGGCTGGAATTTCCATTCTTAGCAGTGAAAGGCACATCACTCTTGGTATGCGATGCGTTGTTATCTAGAGACTGAGCGTTGATGGTAGTAAAATCCCTCGATATCTGTCGAACAGTGACATCATCGAGATGGCCTCCTACATGCCTCGCTCTCCACCCTAATGCTCTATTACTTCCATGAATAACACTTCCATCAGTAGAAACCATGAACAGTACGGCATCACCCGTAGAGTAATTGTTTATAATGCTGATATTTTCGTTCCGGTTTTTGTTAGAGCGACTGAGTAGGTCCTGGCAGTCGTCTTCCTCTTGCTTCGCCTCAAGCACGCCAACGCGATCGGACAGCTGTATGCAGATTTGAAGACACTCTTCCATCGCTTGACGCTGCTCCCGGTGATGATGAAGTCCAAAAGTATCGGTATCAAGGATCAGTTCTGACGTTCTATCAAAACTATCAAGATGCAGCTCAAGGTCGGTTTTAGCAGTTTCAAGTTGATCCTTGTGGGCTTCAAGGGTTGCAACACTAAAGGAGGATTGACGGCAACTAGCCCAAATATTGTTAGAAAACCATTGTAAATCAAAGTAATTGAGCGCAAGATTTGCGGGACAGGCTTTTGGCCTTGTTGTTACTCACAGGTTTGCGTCCGCAAGTGCAGCATGAAAAGTCGACTTGTAGCCAGATAGAAGGTCTTTGAAACGATTGATGTCCCCACCAATATACTTTAGCTTAGCCCAACCTCGATGTGCTGCACCCTTATTCCCAGGATAAGGTACGCATTTCTTGATCTCCTGCTCAAAATGATTACACGCAATGCCGCAATGTAATAGAGGAAGTTTAAGTATGGCAAAATCAACCTCGGCAACTGCGCTGATTATTTGACTAAGTGATAACAAGGCTTCAATCAAATTTTGAATATCGCTCAAAAGATCACGAGCGGTTTTCGGTGGCAACTGGTAGCGTCCAGCTGTGCCGTGCAATGCCATACTAGCATTCAAGGCGAAGTTTGACAGGGTTGATAGATTGGAGTCCATACTTGGAGGATCTTCCATGATTAGTGTTCGCTTGTGCGACGGAAAGGAAGGAACAAAAGGATAGGTACTATAGTTGAAAGGAGCAATATGGAAGTTTGACGTCCCCGCACCTGGACCCCGAGTTCCAAACCAGCTCACGAGATCAGATGAGCGGTATCCTGGCGGAGAGACGCGACAGGCAACCATGGATGATCGATCACCTGACGATCGTCACCACCTCCATAACACCTGATATTAATACGCTAACTACTTTTAAAATTCAAGAACTTTAAGTTTATTGTATCTTAGAAAGTATAACTTTAATGAAATGTCACGACGGCTGCCCTACGTTTCAGACATATAGACTCCGCTAAGGCAGCGACGTCGTTTCAACGAGGTTTCGTCGCTGAAGCAATCCTGGCCTGGCTTGGTCAGCGAATCGGTCACCGAACCACTGACTAGTATTTAGCAAGCCGCTAAATCGCTGGATGGAGCTTCAAGCGATTCATTCTGACCATGCTGATTCATTCTGATTCCAACGCAATTGGCAATCGATCGCTCCCTTCTTATTTGGACTAGCCTGATAGCCTACGTAGTGTGACCGTTCGAAACAGAATATTAACCATGGCTAATATAATTATAAGTCTAATATCATCCCGGGGGATAATATAATTGCTGAAGGATATTTCCAGCCTGATAATTTCCTGACCACCAAATGTCGTGCTGGAAGAATAACTGACCGCATTTGCTAGGTTCATAACAGGTTCATAAGTAGTAAAAATAATAGGAAAAGCCACTTAGGGAAGGTGTGCAAACTTCCAGCAACCCTGTGTAAATAGAACAACTCATAATAAAGCTGGAAAGATTGAAGCACGGATGAGACCAATCGCTGTCCCTATCGGCATCTGCCGCAGCAGGTCACACTGGAAGTGTGGGGACGAGGGGATAGACCTGGCGCCAACCCAGCATCACCCCTCATTTAAGCGCCCATTCCGATTATTCCCTTCTGCCCCTGCGATCACCTTCAACGCACTCCCTGTCTTGAACTCATAACGCAGTAGAAATGGCAAAGTCCCTCGGAAAAATGTATGTCACTATTCCCGCGATAAACTTTGTTGCACTAACCCACTCGCAGCACGCTAAGCGCCGGAATAGCCCGTATAAACGTGGGCGAAGCCCAGACACCCTTCGACGTGCATGTTGAGTTGCTCTGCGACAAGTCACCCTTTTTCAACAACCTCTACCGTGATCGCACCGTCTCCACAATCCCCGAAGTTCCCATCAGCCTGCCTGATGCTGACCCGGACGTCTTCGCCGAAATCATCAGCTGGATGTACCGGGGCCAGCTGAACGACGAGCTTAGATATCAAAGCCGCCTCACCTTCCTGCTCGAGCTCTGGGTCCTCGCTGAGAAATTCGAGATCCCGGCTCTTCAGAACCAGACAATCACCTTCTGCAAGGCTCGTGTCGAAACCAGCACCAACACCGCCCTTCCGACTATCCAGACAATTGAGTACGCCTACACCAAAACGAAGCCCCTTTCACCCTTGCGTCGCTTTCTCGTCGACGTCTGGATTTGGCGCGGGACGGCGGTGACATTCGCCAAGCGTAAGGATGACCTGCCCCGCGCGTTCGTCGAGGATTTGTGCGAGGCGCTTCTTCACAGGTACACCAACCCTTCCACGACCACGGGTTTGACGGCTACGGGCACTACCCCAGTCCTGCGGCCCTTCCCTCCACATCCTGGACTAGAGCAATATTTTGTGGAATGCGCGCCATCAGCCCCAGGCCCAGGACCAGCATCACTACCCTTGCGTTCCGTAGCGCAAGATACAGACACTATCGATATTTCTAGGCTTGCAACGCCGGAGCAGATAGCCAACCGCAAGATGAAGAGCCCGTCACCGCGACTTGCTCCGCGCAAGCTTTCGGGTTCTCCCGAGGCACAGGACAGAATCGCAGTCCCTACTGCTAGTACTAGTACCGGTGATACTGTGCTACCTTCATCGGATGTTCATGGCAAATCATGAGGCGGTAATTTTGCTTCTATTGGTGCGGGTGCGAATGGGATGGAGAGGAAGAACAAGAAGGGTATATCAAGTGCGCGTGCGGGGCCTGGGCGGGGGTCTGGCTAATTCTAGACTCTTAGATTTCCTGACTAGGACGCGCATCAAATGCATTATGGGTTCAATGCGAAGCTTTCTCTTTCTGTAGTCACTACTCCTTCCGTTGAAATAGATGGTTCTTGGGGAGCTGTATGAGGTGGCGGATGGGAATGCATCTGGAATTTAGGTGATGTATAAGTGCCGGTTTATACTCACTTAGAATTATACGCGCTCTCCTATTATAGGACAGAGATAGCCAATGATAGAGAGTACGTTTACAAAATTACCTCTGTCCGAACTACGACTAGCCAGATCAGTGGACGCACACCAAGCATTGTAGAATCGTGAAAGCTAGGGCTTAGATACTAACTCATATCTGAGGACATGCTCATACATGCTCATACATGCCATATCTCTTGATAAGACCGCCCCGGAATATCTCGTGATCCAGAGTTGGCGTGACAGCACGTCAACTCGTGTTGTGGTTACAGGTCAGCCGGGGTGTTATCATGGCGGTCAGGTGATGCACAGCCGAGCTTCGGGGAGATTTTGTCTCGAGTTACCTTTTTCAAAACCTTATAATACCAGCAACCTTAACAATGGCTGTACTTTTTAAAAACATGAGTTAACTGCTTTTAAACTTCTTAAAAACCATTTATTTAAGCACTTATTTAGTTCTAATCGCTTTTTTTTCTACGTTTTAATCGCTAATCAATAAATGCAGAAGTGGTTAAGGCTGGTCGCCTGGAGCTGCCGGAGTACGAGGAGGTAATTCATACTTAGTAGTTTTTAACCACTTATTAACCACTTAGAGTTTTAAGACTTTTGAGGTCCTCCGTAGGGAAGAAAGAAGGATTTTTAATTTCAAGACATTTCAGTATTTTTTTGTAATAGCTCGCTCGAGACAATCTGCTTATTAATGGTCTTCGCATCACGTGCTTTGGGGGTGACACTCATATGAGCTCTGCAGTAAGCTCGGATGAGCTGTGTACTCACTCGTGTTCGCAAGGCAGTCTACCTAGTGGCTGACAACATCCCATGTCTTGGCGCGTTTCACCAGCAAGAGGTTATCTTAGATACTGAAAATAACAGACATTAGGTGAAACTAGGAAATCTATTTTCGAGATAGAAATGCGTTGGAGCACAGCCAGTACCCGCTACGCCTCTACGCTAGGCTCTTTGATCTTCCCTCTTCCCTCTTCTTCACTTTCACCCCAACGAGAAAACGTTTCAACCATGGCCTTTACCCGAAGATATATTGTCCTTCGTATGGGGAAGGCGTATGATCTAGGCGAGAGGGTTGGCTTTGGTCCTGGTATCTGCGAATTACCTGTGAATTCTTGCTGCGGAATACATGACTTTCCCTAAAACCCAGTTAAAGATGCTAACAGCCGTGCTGGATGCTATTTTTTTGGATGCGAGATAGTACGTGAATCAACCAAGACTCTATCCTGTCGCCCTGCTCAGTCTTTGAGTCAAGGCCCATCGTGAGGTGTGCGATCGGAGCCACATGACATTCACCTTCTCCAACATAGAATTCGAAACGCTCAAAGTTTTCCTAAAGGTGTCATATATACATGTCAGCAAGCAGGATTCTGCCTATCAGCAAGAGACAATGTTCGGGATATATAGGAATATATGTACCTTCATCTTCGTAGCGAAACTGCGGAGCGTGCCCAGAAGTAATTCGTTTCCGCCTGCAGTGACCAGTATACAGTGCACTGGCAGTCCGTGACACCACTCCCCAGGAGCGGATGCGATATCAGTATAGTGATCCTGCCGCGCACCTCCCAGATAGGCCGTCGCCCATGGCTTTGCCACCCGGGCGCTTACAATGTCGCCCCGGTCGTCAGCGACATTGTTGGAGTCCGCTGCTACCTCGGTATCCAATGAAATCCAGGGGGCGATTGCAACGGCACCGCCTAAGGTTCCTTTTACAGGCAAGGGTTCGATGTGCGGATGTGGCTGCGAGAGGTGCGAGAGGACTCCGAAGACGAGGTTGCCGCCCGCAGAGTCCCCACCCAAGAGCACGTCGGCGGGCTGGTGGCCTGTCTCGTCGAGTACATAGCGGAGACAGCGGACTGCCTGGCGGAGCTGCCTTGGGTATGCTGCCGTCGGGGCTAGTGTGTATTCGAGCACAAGAATAGACAGCTCAGTACCGGATTGACGGGCCTTTTCTCGGAGCCCGTTCAGGAATTCGAAATGGCCACGGCTTGCGGGTAAAGCGAAACCTCCTCCTATAGGATTGTGATTGTGAATATCTCTTGCTTTAGTACATCGAATTCTTGGGGATATAGGGGCTGAAAAAAGAGGATAACAAACCATGGAACCATAGTAGAACGCTTCTCGCCTCTGGCGGTCCAATCCAATGCCCAATTGCCCCAGCTCCGAGACTCACAGACTGTTTACTGTCGAGATCAGTCAAGCTCGCATAAACCTCGGCGGTTGACGGTGATATGGCCCTATAAACACGGAGTAAGCGAGGTTGTTTCTGAGGCTCAATACAATACAAGCAAGCCATACTGGAGCTGTCGAATGGAGAGTTGAGATAAAAACTTCCGCGATATGGCATACTTGACGTACACCAAAAGTGACCTTGCTGGTTTCGGGGGTTTCAAAAACCCGATCAGCAAGGCCTTTACGCCAGCAGAAACGATGGAGCACGACGCAGGGAAGAAGGCCAATTTCTCCCATAACGTGAGAATGGGCTTCATCTTTTTCCCGGGCTGCAAGAGAGGCATCAAAACGTAACATTCACCAGAGTTCTTAAATTTCTGTAGCGGCCCCACGGATTCATGGATTCGGCGCAGGAGTGATCGGGTGATTCATTGCACTTATCTTAGCGGCTGAAGTGCAAGTCGATGATCAATCACCTCGGTACGTGAAGCAAAAATGCTCAAGGAATTTTAGCTCTTCTGGAACACGCGCCTACCAAAAAGGGTTAAAACCCTCCGCCCAAGCCAGCGAGAGTCAACTTGGGTTCTGTAAGGTGCCGACCGGTTCGGAAACGAACTTGAGAGGCCTGGAGTAGATTTACGGTGCTATACCACATGTGACTTCATGATTTCTGGACCCCGCCAGGATACACCGACGGAGATATACTACGGCTGAATACTAAGAAATGAAGTGCAGAATTCTGCTCTCTATATTGAGGATATTTCTAGTTCATTTCAGTTCCACCCTCAAGCTCCAGAGAGCTCGGAACAAATAAGGGTGTGTCACAATATGAGAAGAGTTCTAAAAAAAATAAGAGAGAAGAGATATTTCATGACAGATAAAATGCTAACTTGGAAGGGCAGGCATTCGCCGTCCAAAACAAACGGCTGTGGAGGCTCCTTTGGCCCCGGGTCTCAGCCGACCCAGATAGATGTAATCTCAAGATGAGAAGACCAATCCATTTTTTATATTCCCAAACCATGAAAACCACAAGTCCGAAAAGTAGCTTGCGCGCGATTTCCATGGCCGCTGCGTCGACGCCCTTGGCATCTCTTGCCTGGCACGCTTGACGTATGTAGAAGTCAGGTCCAGGACAGGGTTATTGGCGAGGTCGTTTCGATTTTCTACGACCGGAATAGCAGATGCATAGGCACTGTTGTTCCACATGTGCCGCAGAATCCTGCAGGTGAGGTGCATCGCAATGTCCGCACCCAGCGTCCAGGAAGCATTCGTGAACCCCATGACCAGCATCGCGTTCGGCAGACTCTCTAGCATCAACCCATTCCAGATGTACTTTGTTGCAGCATCAAGCTTCTGTCCCTTGATGGTAATGGGGATGCCGCCTAGGAACTGCAATCGAAGGCCCGTGGCGGTAATGATGGTGTCGCAATCGAGTCTCTTGCCTGAGGCGAGTTGGATCCCATCTGCATCAACTTGGCTAATGAGGTCTGTTTCGACCTTGGCCTTTGTGGACCGCAGGGCGCGGAAAAAATCCCCGTCCGGACAGGCGCAGAGCCGTTGTTCCCAGGGGTTGTATCGCGGTGTGAAGTGCGGATCCAGCGGGATACTCGGCGGCAGCTGGGCCTTCACTCCGGCTTGGAGTAGGCGCCGGGCAGCATTGGGGAAGTTTCGGCAGAGGGAGTAGACCAGTTGAGGAACGACCAAGAACCACAGGCGACGAAAGCGGTAAACTGCAGCATGAGAAATGAGACCAGCCCCCAATCGCGTGTCGTGTCGCACTTCGTTTGGCATGGACGCAAGATATGATGGGCTTCGTTGGAGCATTGTCACAGACTGCGCGTCCTCCGCCAGCGAAGGGATGAGCGTCACAGCAGTAGCTCCGCTCCCGATAACAACAATCTTTTTACCGACGGGGTCAAAGCTTTCCGGCCAGAACTGAGGGTGGATGATATCACCCTGGAATTCCTCGAGTCTGGGGATGGCAGCCTCTAACGGGTTGTGGTAATCGTAGTAACCGGTGGCGAATATCGTAAACTGGGCGTGCAGGTCCTGGATGCCTTTCTGGTTTTCGACTTCCAGAACCCACTCGCGGCCGTCCCAGTTAGCTGAACGAACACGGTGGCTAAGACGGATATGTTCGCGGATGTTATGTGTGGCTGCAGCATCTTCCAGGTACCTCAGAATGTCTTCCCCCTTTGCGATAGGGTTCGTCTGATTCCAGGGAAACCATTTGAGGCCGAAGGTATATAGATCGGAGTCTGACCGAATACCAGGGTAGCGAAATAGATCCCAGGTGCCGCCGATGTTATTGCGTGCCTCTAGTATGAGAAAGGTGCGGTCAGGGAATTCGGTCTGTAGGCGATATCCGGCGTTGATGCCGGATATTCCTGCCCCAATAATAAGGACATCGAACTTGGATGATGCCATGCTTTCAAACAGGATGGATGAGGATTGCCCGAACTAAACAGCTGGTGACTGGAGTATGCATATATAGTCTAAGATGGTAATGAGTCAACTAGCCTAGAGATGGGTAGACTCATGGATCCTAAAAGCAAACCTTCATATCCGGACACCGAGGCTGAGGATGAACCACGGATTCTTAATTAGTTCGGTAAAGGGAGCAAAAGTCTTTGTCCCACTGGTATCGCTGTAGATCGAAGACCGGTGTCGTTTTAAAAGAGGAAAAAATTCACCGCCACGTCTTCGATTCCGCGAGACAAACGAATATCCCTAGTCCACGCAGGAACTTTCGGATGAGGGGGTTCCTGGGTCGTTTCGACTTGACCGAGGTGAGAACGGTCATCCTAGGCTATCCCCGCAAATCTGGTGGCACATGCTATACAATATCCGTACTATTTCCGGTCGCATATGTAGATATTAGTGTAGTCATCGAAAAAGAAGAGGAGGAAGGACCTCTTATTCAAAGTGGGTCTCGTGCTTTGCCTCGTGGTTACCCAGTTTAGTAAAAACCCTCCGCGAACATTCCACTAGAGCAAGGAAAGGCCAGCAACCCTATTTGCAAAATGTAATAATTGAAATAAGATGCGGAAAGACTCAGTTGGAACGCATTACATGTGAATAGAAAAGACAAGGGTATCTGCTGGTGATAAGTATAAAGGGGACAGTCAGTGACAGGTTCATTTGGGGTTTGACACAGCAACGACTTGTCTTCACTCTGAAGTTTGCCCTTAACTATGTCAGTCAGCAACGTGTTGCAGTTGTGCTCCAACAAGGCAGAGATTGTCATCTCACACTTGCCATTAACTGTTCAAGACTTTCTTGCACGATCGCTTGTACGAAGGTCTTTCGCCTTGCTAGCGGCAGCACAGCTATTGAGGGCTCTGAATCGGTATGTCTCGAGAAAGGCACAGAATAACTGGGTGCAGATCAAGCCATGGAACTCACGTAACGAGCTGGTCCTCGTTACTGGCGGAAGTAGTGGCATTGGAAAACAAATGGTGTTTGATCTGGCGAAGCTCAACGTGCGGACCATTATCTTCGACATTCAGGAGCCGGACTTTTCGCTACGTGAGTATCTTGTTGCATATAACAGACTATAAAACTAAGGACTTGCTATAGCATCGACTGCCTATTTTTTCAAGGTGGATCTTACCTCGTCGGCTGCGATCAAGAAGGCTGCAGCTCAGGTATACAAAGCACATGGCCACCCAACTGTGCTAATTAACAATGCTGGGGTCGCCTCTTCAGGTACCATCCTGGATGAGCCGGAGGACAGGATCCGTTTGACGCTGGAGGTCAATACACTGTCTCATTTCTGGACTGTTAAGGAGTTCCTGCCGAGTATGATTAAGAATGATCACGGGCATATCGTAACAATTGCCAGCATCGCGAGCTTTGCTTCAGTGGGTGAAATGGCCGATTACGGGGCATCGAAGGCTGGCGCACTCGCTTTCCATGAGAGCTTGACACAAGAGATCAAGCACTGGTACAAGTCGAGAAGAGTGCGCACGAGGTAAGTTTTTTTCCTGACCCTGAGTATGACACCGCTGATGAGTTCCAAACAAGTGTGATCCATCCGCTCTGGGTTCAGACGCCTATGATCGGTGAGCTTGTGGAAAATCGAGCCGAGTTTGGACAGCCTATCATGTCGCCTGAGAAAGTGTCGAGCGCAGTCATCCAGCAGCTGGTGCAGGGAAACGGGGGGCAGGTTGTTGTGCCGAGCTCGTACGGCTTTGTTGCGATGCTGCGGGGGTGGCCGAACTGGTTCCAGGAGCGGGCAAGAGACCGGTCGTCCCTCACGTTTGTCAAATTACGGCAGCTCGAGCAGGGATTGCGGAAGCGCGCTTGATGTATACTAAAATTACCGTACTGGAGCTGTTTTTATTTGCCACTAGTACTGAGGCTAATCCCAAAACTGCTAAAACCTTCCGCCGTCGAGGGCCCACTTTTACCCCGTGCTTTATGACTGCAGAACTCTTCAGTTCCCTTCAAGTTCTTCCTCAGCCATACCTGCAGATATTGCGATCATAATGAGTCCCACAGTCCAACACAAGGCCTGTGATATTTGCCATAACAAGAAGAAAAAATGTCTGACGGATCCTGGCTCTTTAGCCTGCACTCGATGCCGCAAATTCTCCCTTGTCTGCACTACCTCCCGAGATCAACTTCGTGCAGGGCGCCCTCCGAAACAAGTGGTGCTCGGTAATCACTCACTAGGTGTGTGGGACTACACCGCAGCGATGAGGAGAAAGGCATCTGAAAAGCTACCGGACCAATCCTATTCTGTCCCCGAGACAGGCAGCCTGCGAGACCAAGAGCTGGGTTGCAACCCCTTACAATACTTATCCTATTCTCCCGTAGCTCTGTCTGAGGAGAACTTCTACCGACTAAGCGACATCTATATGCTCGGACCAACCTTTGCCAAAGACTTTCGGCGCGCAATGGAATACTGTCACTGCCACTCTCCGGAAATGCTAAATGAAATGTATCTCGCACTGGGGAGCTGCCTCTCTTGGGCTCGATTTGGGTTGCTCACCGCTGACCAGATCGATATCAGCAGCGGCGCAGCGGCTGTCAATAAACTCCGCAACATAAATATCCAGACTGCGTGTGAGGCTCTTGGGTCCTTGATGCTTGGGCAGGCGTTAGCCGCCTTTAACTCCCTGATCCTGTCAACAGGCACCATTGCTATCCTCCGCTTTTCACTTTCCCTTTTCCGCCCGTGGTACCCTGGCGTTGCTAGGGTAAGGTTTCTAGAGCCCATAACAATAGCTCCGATCTTTTGGGACACAATCTGGTGTCTGTTGCACCGGGAAGTGCCTGTTATCCGACCCCTTCTGAGTTGCAACGGAGTCGTCGACCGTGTGGCAGGTCTCTGCGCATCCCTGCTGCCAACTATATATGACCTTTGTGTCTTCAGCTTAGCACAGAAGAACGGACAGGAGGACGGCAATATGCTGGACAGGATTGAGAAGGAGGTGCGAGGCTGGACACCTGATGAATCCGGTCTGTCGAAGTATACCGTACTTGAGAGACTGTCAATAACAACACAGGCCACTATGTACCGGGCAGCGGCACTGCTGCTTGTTCACTGGCATCGCAACCCCCTGACTGGTAGCTGTGACTTAGTTGCAACAGCCCTCGCGAATGAAATTCTCGCAGCAAAAAAGCGTTTCTTCGCTTCCGCAGGATCCTCAGCAAAGCTCCAGCACTCTGCATTCCCGACCTTTCTGGCCCTTCTGCAAGTCTCGTGCCCCGAAGAAGAAAATGCTTGGGAAATTTCGACTTTGCTTTGCACTCGCCCAGTCTGTGTGGATGGCCTGATGGCCTTTAATAATTATGTCTGGGAGCAGCGGCGCCTCGGCTTTTGTGGCTCGCTGTTTGATCTTATTGAGACCGGCCCAGATTTCATTTGTGTTCCCTAGAAGCTTCATATCGCCTCTCGAATAGCCCTAAATATCCCATTGTCGATACAGTTCCCGAGACCCGCTTTACAAAAGTATGCTGGCAACGGCCTATGCACTATTTATAGTAGCATGAAATGCAGCGGCAATGTCAAAGGCACTGCTAATACAAGCAAAGCGCTTATACTCTATATCGTTCTTCAATACTGGAATTAGCCAGCCCGTGCTGATAAGATTTGATCGAGAATTCAAGTCCTGACTCGCTGGCCACCTCGCCCAGCCCTGAAGTGACTGCAGAACATGCATCCCGAGCCCGATCTGGGGTCTGACGCAGCCACGATCCAGCTTAGCCTTCCTACCAGATTCGTGGAGAGGCACGTGGACGAGTACGACTACGACGCGGAGGAGAAGAGTTGGAGCTCATGCACTATGAATCAACGTGCATCTATGGGATCCATAACTCATCAATTGAGCTTAAACAACCGGACGTTGTCCGGCAGAAAGCGCCTGTGTATTTGGGTAACATAGGTGAAATAGAAGTCAGCATGTCTTACTTAGGAAAAACTGAGTTGGTGTGACTGAATCGATATGCAAGTCCCAATTTGATTCTAGACAAATCGCCAGAGACACATAATAAAGCCGCTAAGCAATAATTAAGTGAAATTCACCTATCCAACCCTGCTCACAGCACATGCCAGTCGACTTTGTAAGTCTTAGGTACCGAGATCAAACGGTCTGACGTGTACCAGAAGCCGCCAATCTTGACAAGGTCACCAGTTGCAAGCTCCTTCAGAAGAATACCATCCATCTGCCGTCCATAACACAAGCACACGGCAAAATTGCGAGTTTTTGGAAGATAATTATCCACCCAGTGATGTAGATCCGTGTCCGGTTGGTGGATATCTTCTAGTTTGGAGAAAGAGGTCCCTGGAGGGGGAGCATGTATATCTGCCAGGATTTCACGATCCACAGACCGCACCTGCCCCGTATAGGAGATAATGCTCGCCTGGTGAATATCAACACTAAGATCCGTGTTGATCCTCCATGTCTTCACCGACGGGTGGGCGATGTTGGGGATGCCGTTGCTGGCAACCTTACTATGAATCTTGGCGTACTTGTCGAAGCCGAATGGTAGCATTGTTCCAGGGCCTTGATTTATGGTACCCGGGTTCGACTTGAGAGTTCGCAAAAGATCTGGAATTAGTCCACCTCCAGGAATATTTGCGGCGTAGAATTGAGGGCCGACTTTGTCTGCGACCTCTTGGAGAAACGCTTGGGGATATCCATTCGCTAGAAATGGCGGATGGGACTCTGATGAATCTGATATGTCTTGCATGGCAGGGCTGTACCAATCTACTGCTCCGATAGCGGACATGATGGCCTCTGCACGGTTCGCCTGGCAATACCGCTGGCCGCCCATCGAGAGGATGGCCTCCCTCGATACATTGGGAAACCCAATTAGTGCACAACGGAGAAACAGGTAATCAAGGCCCTCGATAACCGGTGGGCAGTCGTTCTCAGCCACGTCACCACCAAAGAGGTCAAAGGTATCACGTTTCTCCTTCTCCAGAAGCCTCTCGTCTGGTACTTTACGTCTCAGCGCCACAAGGTCATCAAGTCGGACGGCTGTTTCCTTGCTCCCTCTAACAGCAAAGGCATTCCACAGGCGGTCGCACAGGATCATGTCAGGCCGAAGACATACCTCCTGCAGCGTCCAAAGGGAGGAGAACCATCCATTTAATTCTCCAGATTTGGAAATCTCGGGATAAGAAGCAAGCTCAATGCGCACCTCCGGGTCGGCGTTGGCAAGGTTGAGCATCCAGGATGGGAGCTCATTCATCAGGCCCATGTATTTAATGGAGAGAATGCGAAGGGCGGCATGTAGGCCCTCCCACCCATCCACGTCGTTCAGCCAGGCAATGGCATGTGTGGCGCCGCGAAAGATCGTAGCCTGGCGAGCAATTTCATTGCGTGCTATCTGCTTGAGCTCAGCGCTTTCGGGCTCTTGGGGAATGCAGAGCAGATCAAACCAAATAAAACGAGTATCCACAGGAGCAGATTCAAGGATATTTGGTAAATCTGTTACGTTGAACTTTGTGTTTTGAGGAATAAGCCATTCTTCGACTCCCTGGACTGGCACCCAGGGCGCGTCCTCGTTCTTCCAGCGGCCCCATGTATGGCTGATAGCTGTATATTGAACCCGTTCATTCAGCTCCTTTGTGACATAGGTGCGCCGCTTTTGCACATCCCACAAATAATACGGCATATCAGCGTGCGCCACATCTTGTGGAAGCCATGCACATGGAGAGAGCGATGCGCCGATGGATCTGTTATATGCGGGTCCCTTGGTCTCGGTACTTATATCGTGCGGCTGTTGGCTAAAGCTGCGTTGGTCACTGAGAGACAAGCAAACCGCTGCAGCAAGCCTTTGAGCAGCCGCTGCCTGGGCACATATCTGGCGGTACCCCGTTATAAATGTTGAACGGTCGAATTCGCGTAAGAATTCAAATCCCAAAAGCGATTGCATGTCCCTCTGATATCCCCACTGGTTCTCTAGATCCTCTTCCTCATATTCATCGACCGCAGATAACTGGCGCACCGCAGCCCTTGATTGTTCTGCATTGGCTTCGAGGTCGGTCGACCCGTCCCACCATTCCAGCAGTATGCGAGTAATGTTAGCTTGCTCAAGGGAAAGATGTGGTTGCAATCTCTCGAAGTTCCCAGGGTATAGCAGGAAAAACCATCTTTCAAGCCCTCTTTTACACGGCCCGCAGCTCTCATCCAGTTGGAGTTCATGGCCAAACAAGCTTGCAATCATCTCGCCAACCGGCTTTGTGTTATCTATAGTGACTTCCTTCTCTGCTTCCTCTTGAGTAGCGGTCGGAGGTGGGAGTTCGTCCAGCGGTTCGAGCTGCTTCGGGCTACGAGCAGAGTAGAACGCAGCCACCACAAAAATCTGTTTCACTTCCTCATATGTAACCGTATAGTGGTCTGGCGAGTCCTCCTCATCGAGTGGTTCCACGAGGTCCCGCGCCAGTCCTCCGAGACCAAAGTCGAGGTCTAAATTTGCGATCTGGTTATCGTCTTGCGTAGTAGATGACTCATAAGAGAACGCCACATTCCGGGCTAGCTTGGGCCTTTTGAGGAGTTCGCGGAAACAGAACGCACCGAGTGCTTCGGGGTTATCCTTGAGATCTCGTTTCTTCTCCTGAAGGTCGGACTGTAGGTCGCCATTGGGTAGAGGCGTTGAATGTAGCATTACCTGCTCCCAGAGATTGAACACGCCCTGGTAGAACTGCTCATCTGAGAGAAAACCATTGCCAACGTCTGTAGCAAAATCCAAGAGGGTTTTGGACATGTTCGCTAAATCGTGTATGTCGATCGCACATGCAGTAACAAGGTTGTCACTGTGTTCCCACGGCTCCGGGAATCTGACTGTTGCTTCAACTGTTAACCAGAGCCGCATCCTCAGTTTGCTGCACTGCCCCGCTTTTGGTGCTGAGGTACGCCCGGCCCAGACTGGCGTCAAAAGCACCAATCACAATAGCTCCGAGTCGCATGATAGGCCAAATTTGATCCCCTCGTCACTTGACGCAGCGTCGGTCCGTGGGAATCTAGATTTTCCCAAGGGGCTCCGGGTGAATCGACATCTGGGACGAACGGATGAGGGACATGGCCTGGTATCCATCCACAGCGCCGACGCGAATCGATATCGTTTCGAGGTGCCAGAAAATTGCGACTCTAGCACGGACAGACTTTTCTTGTAGGTTCGGCTTTGTGAACAACGAGGCAGGAACGTGCGGGTGACTCTTTCCTCGCTTGTCGCCGACCGAGTACACCAACGTATACATACGGAAGGAGCGACACAGCCGGACTGGACCGGTTGTCAGGGGCGGCCGGGCCAGCTCGTTCCTACCTTAACGTTGAAAGACTGTCATGGATGGATCCGTGGGCTTTGCACCAAATTTGACCGGTGGATCTGGTACCATCCTGGATCTCGCTGGCCACTTGCGTTAAGCTACAGCCGAGGTAGCCCTAATTCTAGTACCCCCGCGAAGACCTTCTGCCGGATCACAGAGGAATTGCGCGGCGCTGGATGGCTGTGGCATCAATGCGCCCGAAAAAACAAGGGGACACGAGAGTAAGGATAATAGTACATATTTTAAACCGTCATCAAAGCATATCATATCAAATTCTCGTACAATAGCGAGTCCAACTACCTATAATCACATGAATATCATAACTTTCGTAACCTGCACAGCTATCTCTACGCATAGTAATTATCCACCTTCAGCCCCTTGAACTCAAACTGGGTGTTCTCGCGCCGGGTGAGCACAGTCTTGTGGTGCACGTCCTTGACTCGTGCCCGCACGTACTCTGTCCCCGTGGGCGCGACGGCGTTGGGATCCTTGTCCTCGTCCGTCAGCAGACCGAGTCTGTCAAGGAGAGGCGAGGGGACGGGCTTCATGATTGTGCTGTCGCCGGGGCGGACGAAGTAGAGGAGTCCGAGACGGGCGATGTCGATCTGGTCCTTGGGTGGTGTGACGACGCGGTGGATGGTTGATTTGACGAAGCCTGCCACGTATCAGTATCCGATCTGTCTCGTAAATTAGGAGGCTCATGTAAACGCACCCTTGGTCAGGAAAGTAAGTGTATCAGCCGCATTGCAGGTAATCCCGCCCTCGACCGGCTTCACCCACTTCCAGTCCCCCTCCGGCGTCCGGATCTGCAGACCGGCAACATGCTGCGAGAAGAGCAGCGTCAGACTGCCAAAGTCCGTGTGCCCGCCCTTGCTGTAGCCCTGCGCCTTGTCCCACTCCTCCTGCGTGCGCACGTTGTAGATCATGTAGCGCAGGTGGTCGTCGGAGCGCTTGTCGTACGCGTGTGCGTCACTCAGGTAGTTCTCTGGCAGCTCGAGGATGATCGACATGAGCACGAAGAGCTTGTGTGCGACTTTTTCGAACAGGTCGCGGTGGAAGCTGGCGATTTCTTCGTAGTTCTCTGCCACGATCTTGTGGCGGGGCACATCATTCCATTCAGGGATTGCTTTGGGGATGTTCAACTGTGCCTGTTAATATACATGCTGCTCTGAGTTGTGTCGGTGGCGGAGGACGTACCATCTCAACATTGTCCTTTACACCGGTGTCTCCAATCCACCGCGAGTTCTCACGGTACCCAAAGTACTCGCCCTCGGCAAAGTTGCAAGGGAAGAACCTCTTCTCCTCGAGCGGCTGCTTGAAGAACGAATTTCCAAAGCTAAACTGGCGCAGGACGCGCTCGTCGTCGATCCCGTGGCCGGTCACCACCCAGAACCCGACCCGCGTCAACGCATCGTACAGGTCGCGCGCAAGGGCCTCCTTACCGCCTGGCTGGTCGAACTTGGAAAGGTCGATCTGCGGCAGGGGAGCCCACTCGAGCTGCTCCGTTGTCGGGGCGGGACGGCTCCACGCCTTGACGGGGATGGGGGTGGCGGAGGCGGAGGCGGGCTCCTCGACGATAGCACCGGGGGCCATGGCGATGGAATTCACGAATTAGGGAAAGGATTATATATCTTAGTATGACAGGGTACGTAAGCAGGCTCAGTCAAGGTATGCAATGCCCGGGCGAGCTTGCCATCTGGGTAAGCCCTGACGAGGATGGAGCTTTTATAGCAGGAGTGCCGCGATCAGCTCAAATGCTCCGCGACTGACGCGGTAATTGATCGCGAGTCACGACGAGCTCTCGTGTTGGAGATGCTGAGGCAGGAAGCGGGGTTGAGCTGGTATCTGCTTGTCATTTGGGCCTGGGATGGCGTGATGGAGCTCCAAGGGACAAGCAAGAGAACAACTCGCTGTCAGCAGTGCCACTGCGCTTGGCCTGGAAATAAGAATACTGTGGCTTCTACTTACAAGAGAACCAAAGATTCACCTGTTGAGCTTCTTAATTCTTCAAATACAAGGTCATATGCGTTGCTCCTAGCATACGTTGTATACTCTCGTGATGGTCAACATAAACAGCACAGCATGTTGCTCGCTGAATGTCATAATTCGCGGCGGCAATGAGCAATCCCAATTCGGCCCATATTCACCAGCCAGCCAGTCATCGCCTGATAAAAGGTCCGCGAAATGGTCCGCTGCCGTTTCGGCCGTAATTTACCTTTGAGAACACAGATCTACCGTGCATTAGTGATCCATCTGCTTGTGTATTACCGCGAGCCGACTGACAAGGTAACCTCCATCGCGGACGTTTTTCTTCAAACCCTGCGGGCCAGACACTGGCCTGGACAGGACTAATCGCCGATCGTGCAGGGCTAAGGCCGATGCCAAATACCATGCAGTAACTGCCCGCATACTTTGTTCGTGATAGAGTCGAATGTCGTGATCGCATCCATCATGGTATCAGCGCCATGGCAGTGACGACTCCTTCTCTATATAAACCGAGGAATGTGTCGTATGTGGATAGCCTCTTCTTTCCCCAGCCATCGAGGCCCCCGCCGAGATGACTGCCCCTTCTATATCAGAGGTGCCTGAGAAGGGCCCCAGAGCCCAGATCACTTCTTCAATTAGCCCTTCCCCTTCCTTGTCTGGATCTGCAGCTGCATCTGCATCAACCCCTGGCAGCCCTATCGAGCCGCTGTCGCCAGCGGACAAATGGGCGAATGTCTCGCCCGAGTTCCACAAGCGCGCAATGCGCAAGGTCGACTTCTGGCTCGTGGGCTTCTACTCGCTAGTCTACATCTTCCGCGTCATCGACTCGAGCAACTACGCCAACGCCGCTATCATCAACCTCGAGGAGGGCAACGGCATCAAGGCCGAGCTGGGCTTCACCCCGGGCCAGTGGTCCTGGTCCCAGTCCATCTTCTCCTACAGCTACATGCTCTTCGAGCCGACAAACACCATCCTGCTGAAGAAGTTCAAGCCTTCGCTCTGGATGTTCTTGCTCATCTTCTTCTGGGGCGTGTCCGCGACGTGCTCCGGCGCCGTGCAGAATTTCGAGGGGATGATGTGCGTCCGGTTCGCGATTGGACTCGCCGAGGCCGGGTTTTATCCCTCCGTGCTGTACCACATGGCGTTCTGGTATAAACCGTCCGAGATGCCGTGGCGCATCGCGCTGTTCTACTCCGTCGGCCAGCTGTCGAGCGCGATCTCGGGCCTGCTCGCGTACGCGATCAGCCACATGAACCGCCTCGGCGGGCTCTCCGGTTGGCGCTGGCTGTTTATCCTCGAGGGCCTGCCAGCGATTCTCTTCGCCTTCGTCGCCCTCTTCGGTATCCCCGATTACCCCGAGACGGCCAAGATGCTCACCCCCGAGGAGCGCGAGTATCTCTCCAACCGGCTCTCCAAGGCCGCTCCGTCGGGGAGAGACCACAACTGGAGCTGGGCGGCGGTAAAATCGCTGCTTAAGAGTCCGACGGTCTACACGTTCTCGATCTACTGGATCGGGCATGGGATCGGTGGATTCGGTGTCAACTACGCCCTGCCGACGGTCATTTACGAGCTGGGTTTCACTACCACTGCAAATTCGCAGCTGATGAATATTGTACGCTCCCCTTTCTTCCAGTCCTATTGCCGTTTTTATGAAATGTACAAGCTAACGGGTGTAGCCCCCCTATGTCGCCTGCTTCCTCTTCCTCAACCTAATCGGCCATTTCCTGCAGAAGAAATGGATCCGCCCCTGGACCACCGCCGTCGCCAGTACGTCCTGCCCCTCTTCCCTTTCACTCAGAACAAAACTAATGGAAACTGTACAGTCGAAAGCACAATAATAATCTGCTACATAATCCTCATAACCGTGCATAACAGCGTCGTCAAATACCTCGTGCTGATCGTCGCCACCGCCTGCGCTGGCTCCGCGTACCCGGTCATCTGGCCCGAGCGCATCCGCGCGCTGGAGGGCACTGTCGCCGCGGGGGTAGGTATCGGGCTGACGAATGCGATGGCGCAGTTCAGTGGTGTCGCGGGACCCCATGTGTATAATAGCCGGTTTGGGCCCACGTATCGCACGAGCTATATCATCTGTTTGTGCTTTTTGATTGTGGCGATTACGGGGGTTACCCTATCTTGGGGGTTGGTGTGGAGGAATGATCGCAGGGTTAGGAGGGAGGAGAAGGAGAAGGCGGAGGTTAGTGAGGCGGAGAGTGAGGGCGTTGTTGCTGGGGAGAAGGTCTGATAAGGCGAATACAATATGATGTATGATGGAACAATGTATGTGGTCCTATACATTTAATTCACTAGCCAGAGCACGAATAACGAACCAACAAATCCAGAATTCATTCCAAACTATTCACATCCACCGCTATACATATCTGCAGACCGAGAGACATCAACTTAATCCCTCTTCTCAAGCTTGGTAAACTCAATAACAGCCGAAACATCCGCATCTGCATACCCCCCCTCAACCGCCCTCCTCATTCCATCCAAAATCGGCCGAATAAACTCCGCCGACACCCCCGCCTCCTCACTCGCCGCAACAATATTCCCCATCCCGCCAACCTGCATCCCCAGACTCGACCCCTGCGTCGCGTACTCCCCCGCGTCGATCTGCGCCGCCAGCGCACCCAGATACCCCGTCATTGCGGACAGCCAGGGAGCCAGGAGGTCCTGTAGGAAGCTCGAGGCTGTCATTCCTCCGCTAGGTTGCGATTTGACGAGTGAGGCCGCGTGCAGGAAGCCGCTGAAGAGGCCGTACATGCCTGCGAGCATGGCGAGGTCGTGCAGCGACGCGGCGCCCGCATCGTCGGCGCTGAGGAATTTTGCCGTGCCCAGGTGTGCGACGTGTGGTTCAATTCGCTTGAATGTATCAGCCCCGCCACTGCTGCTGTAGAGGAGCACGGCGTGCGGCGACCCGATCATATCCGGCACCGCCATGATCCCGCCGTGGATGTATGCGGCGCCGTGCGCGGTGGCCCATGAGGAGAGCTCGCGCGCTTGGGACGGCGTGCCGTTAGTCAGGTTGACAATAGTTTTCCCCCTGAGGGGGGAAATCGCCTGGGAGAGGGTGTCCTGAACGGAGGCTTTGTCAAGAAGGCAGACAATGATGAGGTCGGAGGCTTCGAGGCCTGCGGCGACCGTTGGTGCGAGCAGCGCGCCTTTTTTGAGCAGGGGCTGCGCCTTTTCGGGGGTGCGGTTCCAGACGGTCGTGGTATACCCGGTTTCGATGTATTTGAGGGCGAGGGCTTTACCCATGGCGCCGAGGCCGAAGAGGGTGATGGTGGCCATTCTGAGTGGTAAAGACGGGTTATTTGAT
Organism: Penicillium sp. S1316; assembly: GCA_023627405.1. Lineage (NCBI taxonomy): Eukaryota > Fungi > Ascomycota > Eurotiomycetes > Eurotiales > Aspergillaceae > Penicillium > Penicillium sp. S1316. The sequence goes on from JAMAHF010000005.1 coordinate 843,779, forward strand.
TGAAAAGTGAGGTTTGGAATGATGTTGAGATGAGGCTGCTGCTGATGAGATTACAGACAGGGGAAAAGCCCCCTTTTATACCATACTCCCTTCCAGCAGGTTGAGGCCGTGCTAGATGAACATTCAGACTCATTTGGTATATTATTAATGCTCTCCTTGATGCTACCTCTTGTGACGCAGATGAAGCCTGAACTATGGGCCATCTCCCTCGTATTCAGACTTGGCGGGTTACCAACCACGCCATATCCGACCAGACCAAGCGCCGACCAGCCTTGATCCAGTTAGAGGGTCAGCAGAATGCAGCATCTCCGGCTTGGTCATGGCTTAACTCCTGCCCAGTGGCTCAGCAGCGGGGTCCGCGGCCACAATGGCAGCTGCTATTGTTGGTACTATAAACGGCTGCCCTTGGCACTGGCCTCCTTGTGAATCACTTCCGGCGCATCAGTCGTATCATTCCGACAGAAACATGATGCCCGGATCGGAACATCTGCTACGGCCATCGCGAGTCGAAGTGTCGGCTCAATCACCGCCGCGTCTTCAGTCCTCCCCATCCGCATCAGAGACTCATGGTACCCCTGCAGCGCCCAGACATTCTTCGGGTGTCGACGCGGGCGGATGAGCGTTGTGTCGAGGCCGAGGTCGGAGCGATATTCGCGCGCAGCATCTTCTACATGACCTTGTTCGAGTAGTAGCGCCGCATATGCGTGTCGGCTCGGTTGCATCCAGGCCCAGGGCTCCGAATAGGGCAGCTTGTCGTCCAGTTCGATGGAGCGGCGCAGGTGCTTCCAGGCTGTGTCGAAGCGTTCTTCGCGATACGCGATTTCCCCGTCGAGCATGGCTGCTGCGACGGCGAGGGTCTCGATCGCCTTGCAGTTGTATGCACGGCGAGAAGTCGGCACCAGTTTCCGTGCCGCGTGGAAGAGGGTTCGTTCATTCTTCGCCATCGACACGAGGCCCGTGGCTGCGAACGCCAGCCCCTTTGCATAGTGTGTCGTTGCGGTTGTAACGCAGTACAATTGGCGATCGTTCGGCAGATCGGTCTGGATAATCTCCTGCCACATCCCGAACCGGATCATGATATGCAGCCGGGCCGCCATGAAGTTCTCCAGCCAGTCTGCCAGCGGCGGCGAGCGCATGCGCAACACGCCTTCGGGCACTGAGTCTTCCATGCGGGTGACCGCGTCGATCGCCGTTTTGTACTGCCCTGCGAACATGGCGGCGTATATGAGTGAATGATAGTTGTGCAGTCGATAAAAGGTGTACAGGTTATACGGTCCAACCTGCTTTAGGTACTTCTCGTCCGCGAGGGTGGCTTTGTAGTTGGATGTGATTGAGCGCCTCCAATCGCCGACGAGGATGTCCAGATGCGTGGGCATGTGGTGGATGTGACCCGCGTCTGGAACGAGCTCGCGCAAACGGTCGGCTACGTTAATTCCCAGCTCGGGAGTCGGTGACATTTCGATGTAGTGGATATATAAGTGCAGCAGACCGGGATGATCGTGTGCGCCCTCTTGAGCGAGGGCTCCCTCGAGGACCGACTTGACGAGCATCGTGGGTGCGTTTACGGCCGCCTCGCCAGTAAACAAGTTCCACAGAGCCCACGGAGTGACATTCATCAGGGCATCGGCGTAGAGAACGGCGATCTCGATATCGTCGCCGAAAGCGTGGTAGACACTGGCCATGGCGGCGGCATAGCTCCGATTGACGGTCCCGGGGTCGGTCGGAGGTTGATCAGTCTGATAGCGGGACTGGAGAGCTTCGATAACCGCCTGTTCCCAGGGAGCTGCATGCGCTGCGTGCTCTTTCGCCTTCCGCGAGGCCGCATAACCTCGCTTCGCCGAGCTCTCCAGATCATGCCGGTCAAAGCGCTCCCACGGCTTATTGTAATTTGGCCCGACCGCATACGCCAGGCCCCAGTAGGCCATGGCGCAGGACGGGTCATGAGCGATGGCCTGGCGGAAGCAGTAGACGCCCTCGGCGTGGTTGAAGGCGTAGACCCAGACCAGGCCGCGGTTGAACCATGCTTGCGCGTCGGGGGAATTTGTTCTGATCGGGCGTCCGAATGAGCCTAGATTGTAGTATTCTTGGGTAGCGCGGACTGGTTTCATCATTCTCCGGTGATTTGAGAGGGTGATGGCGACAGAAGCAGCGGTTGCTTGAGGCCAGGTACCGCCCCAGCGATGTCATACTGAGGTGGTGGCGAGCGGAGCGGCCAATCACAGCAAAGACTGGCGTTAGCGCCGCTGCTTTCTATTGACCTTCTGATTCACATGGCGAGGACAGGGATAGGTGTGTCTGACGAATCTTCTTCAGGTCCCTGACTTCAAATTGTCAGCATCGAGGCAGTCATTTGGGTCGTGGGTGCTTGGTATTGTTTGTTTGCATCCTATTGAGGTCTGTGCGCAGGCGGGGGGGATCATCCTCTCAATCTCCAATAGTATCGCTGATCTGGGCTAGTGTCGATATCTTTATCCGGCTCGAGTGCGGGGTTTTTCTCATTTGGCGAGTCCATTTTGAGGTGGATGGTGATCCTCCCAAAACAAGCAAGCACGATGGATCGTCTTCCTCTGCCCAACGGATCGACAGCGGTCGACGTGGGCATCATTGACAGGCAAGCCGACTCATTAATGAATTCAATAAGCATTTATTTACGGTTGTAGCACTGCCCGCTTGACCGTCCCTGCATCGCACCTGCTCGCCCCAGCGGCCGGTCTGGACAACTTGACTCTGACTGCGCCGTCTTACTCGTTTTTGATCCAGCATCCAACTGGTCGCAAGGTGCTCTTCGATCTGGGCCTGCGCAAGGACTGGTGGAATCTCACTCCGAGCACAGCACACTTCCTCAAGACATCAGGCTGGAAGCTCAAAGCCGCGAAAAACGTCAGCGAAATCCTGCAAGAAAACGGGGGATCACTTTCCGCCATCGAAGCCGTCATCTGGAGCCACCACCACTTCGACCACGTCGGCGACATCACCTCCTTCCCAGCGACCACCAAAATCATCGTCGGCCCCGGCTTCATTGACCACTACACCCCCGGCTACCCCACCAATCCGGCTTCGACCCTGCTGGAGGCTGAGTGGCAGGATCGCACCCTGCACGAGCTCTCGTTTCAGAATGCGCCCCCGCTAAAGATCGGGTCATTCAACGCGATCGACTTCTTCGGCGACGGCAGTTTCTACCTGCTCGATGCGCCCGGCCACACCTTCGGGCACCTCGCCGCGCTCGCCCGTGTCGCGGCTGACGAGCAGAACGCAGCAAGCAACAGCTTCGTATTCATGGGCGGCGATACGTGTCACTTTTCCGCCCAGTTCCGGCCCTCGGTGAACAGGCCGCTGCCTGTGGATTATACTTCCGGGGCGCAAGACTCTGCATCTGCTTCTGCGTCTGTTCCGAGTGTGCCAGCCTGCCCCGGTGCCGTCATGGAGAGGCTATTGGCCAACCCAGTCCAGCCGCTTTTTGAGATGCCGGCGGCGAATACGGTAGATGTCACCGAGGCGCATGCATCGATTGGCAAGATGCAGGCGTTTGATGCGGCCGATAATGTGTGGGTGGTCATTGCGCATGACCAGTCGCTGATCGATCTCGTTGAGTTTTACCCGGCGCTGGTCAATGATTGGCAAGTTAAAAAGTATGCAGAGAGGACGCGATGGCGGTTTTGGAACACGCTGAAGAGGCGCACGTCGGACCCCAAACTTGCCTGATTTTTTTTTTCCCAGCGATCTGGTTCGCGCATTCCTCGTGGTTGCATCGTATTACCCGCGCTCGGATCAGGCTGTCAGATTCTCCAGAGCTTATTTTGCTTCTTTCAGCTCGTCTCCTGCTCGGAATGCGGCTGAAACACGTTATTACCATATTCGGTCCTAGGCACTTGGTTGGTTCATTAGTGTACGCCACGGTTAAACATTAAACTCGGTATATAAAGTCAAAATTAAAAATAAAACACGATGCCACCCCTACTCTGCTTTCTGTGCTCTTTGTCTCTACTCTCGCTCCCTCTCCCCCTCCGTGTCTGGGATATCCTCCAGCCCCAAGCCACGATTCTCCCTCCGATTCCCAACAGAAGTCGTGGTCGTGGTCGTAGTAGTCGCAGTATTCTCCTCGACCATCCTCGTCCCCGCCGAGCTGACACTCGCCTCCGACACCCCAGAGACATACTGCGGCCGCTGCGCCACGCCCCCGTCTGCCTCGTACAGCTGCGTGTACGACTGCACACTCGACAGGCTGGACACGTTCCGCGTGTGGCCTGGCCGCCCGGGCACGTCTGCTTCCTTCTCCTGCGGTACCTCAGGCGATATAGGCGAGATGTATCCGGTCGCGGTCGGCTCGGCGGGGCTCGTCGTGGTGGGACTTGTCGGCTGCGCAGGGGTCGACCCTGGCGATGGCGTCGGTAGCGGGTTGTCATTGTACGAGGTCGCCAGCTCAACTGCGTACGCTCTGCCCTGGCCTGTGCACTTCGTTAGCCTGCCTGCGACGAACCAAGCCCTGTTTTTGGGTTGAGTCTTGTCTGAAAAGTAAAACTTGCCATCCAGCTCATGAACCGGCTCGCTGCCCGCCTCCGCGGTCAGCCTTGACCCTGTCCCTGTCCCTGTCCCACTCCCACGGCCTGTCCCCGCCCCCGTCCCGGCCCCTGCTGCCCCCGTCGTATCCGACGGCGCAACCGTAGTACTCTCATTCGTAAACCCGGCCGACGTAACCGTCGTCGTCTCCTCTGCGTCCTTCCCAACCCCCGGCGGCGAGAACGCCCCCGCGTGCAACCACTGCGTCACCCACGACCCGCGCGACGCTTCGCTGTGTCGTCGGCCACCGCGACCTCCGCGCTGTCGCCGGCGACGGAGGAACCAGAATGCGAAGGCGCCGCCAATCACGAGGACGCCGAGGACGACGCCGATAACGGCGCCGGCCCAGCTGGGGAAGCCGCTGCCACCTCCGTTGGAGGGGTTGGGCACTGTTGTGGTCGTTAGGTTTGTGGCGTTGTACGGGTACCAGGTTGCGATTTCGTGGGTGTAGGTGGCGGTGAAGACGTCTGAGAGCGAGGCGTTGGTCCAGGAGGACGGTGACGTTCTCGTGGCGCCGCCGCGGGCACTGCAAATGCAACGAATCAGTATTCATGATGGCTGAAAAAGGTTGTGGTTGGTCTTACTCTCCACCAATCCTCCCAGACACCAGATCAGGCACCTCAAAATCCGTCCACTGCTCCGGGTTATACGTATCCTGGAACCGCCCCGTATTCAGATTGAACACGCGGACCATGTCGACGCAGGTGATGGTATCGCGAATCTGCCCGCCCAGTACCAGCATCTGGTTCGGATACGGCTTCACGCACTTGTGGCCTCTTCTTCCGGGCCCGTCGCCGTCGTATAGTAGGATCCATTCGAATGAGGGCAGCGATAGCACGTAGACGCTGTCTGTTGGGTGACTTATCGGCTGCAGGCCGTCGTAGCCGCCGTAGATGTAGATGTTGTGCGAGGAGCCGTCGGAGGCGCTCGAGTAGACGGAGCAGAACTGCGTTAGTTGTGGAGGGATGTCGCCTGTCGTGTTCTGGAGGTACCTGCCCGTGAAAAGAAACGAAATCGATCTCGGTCAGCAACGGTACATACTAAATATAGCATAGTTTTAGGTTTTTGATCTCTTACCATCGATCACCGGCAATGTCGTACACGGCTACTGTCTCCATGTATCCCGGACTTATTCGCCGGCTCTCCGCCTCATCCTCCTCGGTCAGCCCGTCAGCGAATATCGACTCGAGGTGCCTCACGCCTCCGATGAGCACGAGACTCCCGCGATCACCTACAGGCACCCAGACAGCCTCGGCACTTGCGCGGGGCGGCACATACGCCGGGATACTCTCATTGCTAAACACCGGATCGCGCATCTCGGCCATGTCGACGCGGATCATGCGCTGCGAGAGCGCCGTCGCCGACGCATTGTCGTAGATGGGGCCCCAGTCGCGCGCGCGCAGCCCGCTAACGTAGAATCCGAGATTCTCGCTCGGCGATGAGACGCCCGCCCCGTTGGTGATGTAGCGTGTTACGTTGGAGCCTAGGTCTGTGTTTATGAATTGCGGCTGCCACAGCGCCGAGTTCTGGCTGTATTGGTACCGCTCGTAGGCGAGGATTTCGTCGGCGGCGGGCGGGTCGAGGGTTTGTGTTGGTTCTAGGAGGCCGCTAGAAAGTGTTAGAAAAATACATCCGCCAGGTAGGACTAGGAGGGGGAGTCACCCGTAGAGGTAGAATTTGTTGTCGTTTGCAAACATGACTCCATCGCGGTAGGTCGGGGCGAGGTTGTTTGCGATGCCTCCTGCTTTCGACACGGAGCCGAAGAGGTCGGTCAGGTTGGCGGTTGCGGTATTGAAGGTCGAGTTGAGGTTGAGGTAGTAGAGCAGGCCCTCGTTGTTGTCTGCGAGGTCAGTCTGCGAACACAAACGAGTTATATGTATACGTACTGTCGCTTTCTGGAGTAACAGAGCCATCAGAGTAGCCTCTGTCTCTGTTAGAGTCTTTCGTTCTTCTCTCATTGAGGGCACCTACATCTGCCACCACAGATCGCCCCCGTCCAGGTAGACTCTATCGCGAATGGTATTAACTGCCACGATTAGACCCGATCGTATTCAAACATATCAGCGACTTACCTCTTGGCTCTCCCCACGTACACATGGAAACATTCACTGGGTTCCTCCAACTCTGCGCCCGCGACGAAGCCACCAGCAGCCCCGCGACAAGCGCCCATCTTCTCAAATTAAGCGACATATTTACTGTACAGAGTCGCTAGGTCGCTGCTTCATCGCCTCGACATATCTGGTGTTTCCGTTTTTCTTCTTCCTGGCTTTCTCCTTCTTTCTTGCTGCGCAGCCCCTTTCGTGTGTCCGCGCTGTGTGTTTCTTTGTTTCGACTTCGCCTCCGCGACTGTGTAACCTTGGAAGGAGAAGCAAAACAGACAAAGAAAAGCGATAGCCTGTGGGCTAATATACGCCGGCGAGGGTGTGTGCAGCGCTCGGGTAAGACAAGGCTGGGCGGGTCTTAGTTTTCGTCTTACAGACTCGATGATGAGCAATCAGTCAGTAGTCAGTCAATCATGAATCCATGAATCAGGCAATCCGGAATTCAGGCGGCTCATATGGTCAGCATCGCATCTTTCCTCTTCCGTCGCGGTCGCTCGTATTTAATCTATTCTCCAATTCTGCTCCGGGCTAAGCGCAGGTTGCTTCTTTGTGTATTCTAGTGAATCAGCACAAGCCCCGCGGACATGTTGACCAAGAACTCCATCGAGCGGGGGCTTTTTAAGGGCATACGTAGACTCGCAGCCGAAGGAATGTCGCGGGGCCACACAAAGAGGCTGGCCTTTCCGATCCGCTGCAATGCTACCACAGCCTCTGCATGGGGCCCAAGCGAGGGTTGCAGCTGTAGCGTTGGCGTAGTGGCTGGGCAAAGAGTCCCTTTTGGCCGACAAGAGTTTTGGGCTGGAGGGGCTTGTTTTGACAGATTCCATCGTATTTTCCCCACGTTTATTTCACCTTATTCTTCCTCCCAAGGGCCCTCTTCTCTTCTTTCGTCACTTTGTAAGGCCTCTCTTTCCCCCCTCTCACCCTGAGCTCGTATTCCGCCTGACGATCCCTGCGTCCAGCTGCAACCCTTGCGCACACCTCAGCCGTAAGCCGGTCAGCAGACTAGCCTCCAATCGCCCATCGCAGCCTTGTCCTTGCAGAAGTCCCATGCAGCCCTCCGCTAGCACAAACACGTTCCTCACTGCGAGCCGTGGACGCGGGATGCTGGTTAAGGCTGGCCCACCAATGAGCCCCCGTGGGTGACAGCAATGGGGACGATTTTCTCCACTGCTGTCCCTTGTCTGCTTACCCCACCCGGAGGAGGCTCTGGTATTATTATTCATCGTCTGTTCGGGCTGCTGTTCTGGTTCCGGCTCTGTCAGACTCGTCCGCCGGACTCGGTGTATAAAGCGCACTCCCCCAACAAAGAGCGCAGATTCTTTGTCCTCGCCCTGCTCACTGTCACCCTGTAATTAATTCATTAGCCTGTACTACTCCGTAGCATTCGACGGCATTGCGTGTCCGAGTCGCCCGAACCAAACTCTTGTCTCTTCCTTTCTTTTTTCCCTTCCTTCCTTGTTGGGTTCAGGGCAAGCGATTCTTCCTCGGCCTCCTCTCGCTCATCTTACGCGCAGCTCCCTCCACCCCCCTTTCTCCATTCCTCTTTGCTTCCCCGATCTCCATCCTGCATCTCTTCTCCATGGGTGCATAACGGATTGACAATTGAGAGCCGCAATCCGCCAACCTCAGCGCTAGCGCATCGCATCGCATCTTTGCGCCGACCACCAATTGCCCTGAAATACCGATCCTATCTAGCCCATTTGGAAACCCACAATGCGTTGGGGGTACGGGCCGACCCTGGGGCTCCTCGTGGCAGCCTCGTCGCTGGCGAGTCTCGCGGCCGGGCAGAGGCCGACGACTACTGTCACGATAGAGCCCACTCTCGCTGCGTTCGAGTGTGGATGTACGGATGTAAGTTCCGCTTCAACAGTCCAATTCCAGGGACATATTTGCTGATATAGACTCAGTCTTCTACAACTCCGCCATTCTCTTACCCAGAGGGGCCGCCGCCCCCTCCGCCCCCTGTTACGGAGACGTCGACCACCACGACGGAGCCCACTTCAGATACGACTACTACGACGACTACTACATCGACTAGTACGACCACGACGACTACGACTACGACCACGACTACTACGACTCCTACGGAGACAACGACGACTACGACCACGCCCCCTATTTACACGGCTACCCCCCCTGAGAGCCCTCCTACAACCACCACCACGACAACAACAACAACCTCATCCACTAGCACAACCACTACCACTACCACTAGTACTAGTACTGATACCTGCGACGTAGCTCCCGGCCCTGTCCAGACTCAAACCGTCACTGTCACTGATACAGTCACTGGCCCTCCTGGGCCAGGAGTCACCCAAACGGTGACCGTCACTAACACAATAACTCCGGCACCAGGGCCAGGCGACACCGAAACTGTCACGATAACTCCCGAGCCCCAACCCGGCCAGACAGTCACGGTCACCAACACGGTGACGCCACCGCCCGGTCCCGCTGAGACAGATACAGTCACTGTCACCGACACGCGGGATATCCCGGGCCCGACGGTGACCGAGTCGTACTGCGGTGAGCCGCAGCCAGGCCTCTCGATTACCGTAACGGCTACCGTCACGGTCTCGATTGGAGGAGGTGGTGGTGACCAGCCGAATCCTGGCGGTCCAATTATTACGGTCACCAGTCGGCCGCCGCCAGGGACTGTGACTGTCACCGTGACGGAGACGCAGACGGCGACGACGACTTTCACTGAGGGTGGGACGACTGTGACTGTATCTGGAACAGGAACGACCGTCACACAAACCGTTACCGGGGATGGATATACAGTCACCGTTCCTGGACCGGCAACAACAGTTACAGAGACCGTAACCGGGGATGGAAGCACAGTGACTGTTACTGGTCCGGGAACGACAGTCACCCAAACTATTACTGGAGGTGGAACTACAGTGACAGTTTCAGGTCCTGGAACCACAGTCATCGAGACAGTCACCGAGGATGGAAGTACAGTCACTGTCCCAGGACCGGCTACAACGCTCACGCAGACTGTTGTTGAGAGTGGAACGACAATAATCCAGACGGTCACTGAAGATGGAACCACCGTTACCGTGCCAGGACCGGGAACGACGCTGACGCAGACTGTCGTTGAGAGTGGAACAACTGTAACGAGGACTATTACTGGAGAGGGGAGCACCGTTACCTTGCCAGGGTCAATTACCACGCTCCCAGGATCGACTATCATCCGCACAAGCACCATCACCGGGCCTACGGCGACCGATACCGTGGTAGTGACTGAAATCGTCACCACCACTGTTGTTGGTATGTATATGTACCCCTAATATCTTGCGCCAAATTTCCGCTTACATTTACAGGCCCCGGGACGACTTCGGTAGTGACTCTAACTGAAGTCAACACCCTCCCTGGGACCACTCTACCCGGAGAGACTGTGACCGTCACTGGAACAGGTACGTCCACCTCAAAGACTTATGCTCATCCACACTAACACTCCTCTAGCAGTAACCTCCACCATCTCCATCTGCCCAACCCTCATCACCAACCCCACATACAGCCCCCCAGCCCCGCTGCCGACAGACTACACCTGGGGCTGCAAGCCAGGCTACCTCTGCCGCCCGAAGCACCTCGACGTCCTTGGCGGCTGCAACCTCGAAGCCGGTCTCCCCGCAGAATCCTACGTCTGCAGCCCCGACGAGTGTATCGAGAGCCCGCCGTACATCGAAAACCAAACCTGGGGCGAACCCATCGTTTCCGACGAGGTGTCCACCTACAATGTCTCGAAGTACTACTTCAACCTTGACCCTGAAATCTTCGGGCTCAACTACTCCATCTTCCGCATCCCGGAGTCGCAGCGCACCACCACCAGGAGTCTTCGCTACAAGAAGTCGTCGGTCTTGGAACGCAGGGGCGGCAGCGGCGGGTGGTCCAGTCTTCTCTTCGGCCGTCAGAGTAGCCAGGATCTCCTCACCAATGAGGTGATCCCCTCGGTGTGCTATGACGAATGTAACGCGGCGGGCCTGGAGGCGCAGCTCGTCGGCAAGTCCGACTCGCTCTGCAACGGGCCCTCGCCGTTCATGGATCTGATCGGCCGATGCCGCAAGTGCTGCGATCGCTGGGGCACCGATGATAACCTTTCCTTTGACGAAGGTCTGCTGCCGGAGTTCCAGCAGTGGTTGGGATTCTGTCAGGATGAGCGTGGGACTGGAACTGCAGAGCCGGCTACGGAGACGAGCTCGACGGCGCAGGAGACGTCGACGACGCGGTCGAGTACGCAGATTGAGGTTACGACAACCACGTCGGGTGGTGATAATGAGCCGACTGATTCGTCCACCACCCTTACTGCGACTTCGACTTTGTCTTCGTCTTCAACTGTCACCTCGACCTCGTCTGGCGACGATGACTCGTCCTCTCCGACGACTTCGCCGACAGGAACAGGCACGGAGACCGAGACCCAGACGACCTCGACCACCTCCTCAGGCGGTGATGACTCGGATACTTTCACGGGCACGGATACCACGTCCCCTACAGGTACCTCATCGACCACCTCTTCGTCGGGCGGTGACAGTGGCGACGACACAACTGAGACCACGGGTACACCGACCTCATCCTCTACCAGTACGGGCTCTGGCTCTGGGTCCGGCTCTGACGAGTCGCCGTCCGTCGCGCCATCCCCGCCAGAGTTCACAGGCGCAGCGCCAGCGCTCCTTCCGCCGCTGCATTACGGACTCATTCCAGTTTTGCTCGGCTTCATTCTTTGAGTACCATGCATGCAGTCTGTTCTAGGTGAATGAGGTTAATGTGAGACGTTGATGAGAACGAGATCAATGGAAGAAATACGAAACATGGATTGAGGCGGCTGGCGGTTAGTTGGATTTTTATATTTATTTATACGCACGTACGCGCGCGACCCTAATGTCTTTCTCTCTCTGTCTACAGTCCGAAGTAATATCTCCAATTGGTTGCGATGCGATAGAACTAATTTGATTTGCTCTGCTTGAAAATATGTTCTGTTCTACCGCCGATTTACACAATATACATATACTGTCTATATGATATCGTCAGCGGCTCTACCCAGGATTCGATCTTAGCACGTCCATGCAAGCAATTCAATTTATTATTTAGGCTGAAGTAGATCGTGCACGGTTCGGCCAGCCAGCGGGAGATGCTTTCTTGAGCCTCTTTCCTTGGTTCAAGGTCGCGACTGGTAAGCAGGCGATGGAGCGGATGTTGGGGGATGACGGACGGGGGAGGTTTTTGGGGGTTGATAATAGTTGGAGTATTTGTATTGATGATTTGGGGGTTGAGGCTCTTTCTCGACATATTGTATTGTTGAGTCGGTGGTTGTGAATTGCATCGGCTAAAAATAGCTCTGGCAACACTGACAGTGATCGTGTCTCTGTGCTGGTAGCACATTCATCTCCCCTGCGCAACACAACACTCTCCTGTTTGAAACCAGTGCTGCAACATCATCGCTCTAGAATTAGACCCCGAGCATGGAGACACAGAACCGCTTTCTGGCCATGTTGGCTATCCACGAGTGCGCGGCGGAGGTGCTGGCGTGTTTACCCCGCGCTGACCTCAAGAGCCTCCGTTTGGCGTGCAAGGAGACGGATGAGCTCGCCACATCGAGTGTCTCGCCTCTATTTCGTCGCGCATATATATCGGCGTTCAGACATGATCTCGAGGTGCTCCAAGCAATCGCGCTCCATCCACGCCTCTCTCGCTGTGTGCGCGAGCTCGTCTGGGACTCCACGCTGCAGCCCAGGCGCGAGCCGTACTACTACGAATCAGTCGCCCAGGAGGACGCGAGTGCCTGGATTCTAGATGGCTACAGCCACAATCTCAACCACGGAAAGGACTTTGAGCTCCTCCTCGACGTGCTCCCCCGCTTCCCACGGCTCCAGGGCGTGGTCCTTACCGTGCTCATGTCCTACTGGATCCCGCAACAGCACGGCCACAATCGGGTTAACCAGCCTGTCGCCGAAGTTCGCACGGAGCTTTCATTCCTTGAGTTGCCGAAGTACTCCTCGCCCGCTATGAGAGCGTGGGAAAACAAGAGACTCGACTACGTGCTCAAGCATCACCAGTTCCCGCAGGCACGTCCCCGCGACATCCCCGACGATGAGGTCTTGTTGCGACTCGAGAGACACGCCGCGGCTCAGCCAGATGCAGAGCCGATGGATTTTACGACAGTCGCGTCTTCCTCGCACCGCGCGCCAATTTTAATGCTGGCCGCTCTCCGCGCACGCAATGTTCGCCTCGCCTCGTTTGTCATTGATCTTCCCGCCGTTGAAAAGCGCCATCGCACCGTGTCCAAGTCCGACCTGCGCGGCATCTACCTCCGATTCATCCGAGATCAGGCATTGACGTTGGGCATGACGTGGTTCGTCGACATGTTTTGCTCTGTGCGTCGGCTACGACTGAGTCTGGATAGTGTTGCTGGCGGCTTTAAGAGCGCCCTCGAGGGTGCTACGGGCCTTGAGGTCCTGGAACTCACCTTGCACCAGATAGGCTGGATGGATCTAAGCACGCTCTTGCCTAATATTCGTCTGAAGCGACTCACGCTGCAGAACTTTGAACTTGAGAATCGACAGGTGGAGACGATTCTGATCCCTTGGTGCTTTGAAACCGGCCTACAGGCTCTCCAGCTTGCCGAGTGCCGGTTCTTCCGGGTGGAGGGAATGACCGAGACGGAGCTGTACATGGAATTTGTCAACAAGGATACGAGTATCCCGCTCTCTGCGTCGGAGGACGTGCCGCTGCCTTCAACCGAGAATGCGTGTTACTCTGACTCTGGCGTTGACAGTGACTATTCCTCCGAGGCCGAGGAGCCATCAACAGTTGAATTTCTAGATCTGGATTTCGATTCAGACCTCGACTCGGATTCCGACCCCGAATTCTTCCCCTCCACCTCCGAAATGCTGTCCCGCCACAGCGATGCCCCGTTCTGCGATGAGTCATCTCCAGAGTTTGTCGAAGAGATGGCAAAGGTGTATTGGCTGTACTATCACGAAGAGAGCGACGAGGAATTCGAAGAGTACAGTGATACGGCGTCGATTAGCGATGAGGTCCCCATGCCGCGCTTGAGGGTGGACCAGGCCAGGCTGCTCGACATCGTCACCAGTGAGCGTGTGGAGCTGGTGTACGAGGCAGCGACTTGGGGATGTCGGGGGAGTTCGTTACGGGTGTGGATTGACGAGTTCAAGGTGCATACTCGGGTCTTTAAAGAGGCGGGGTCTGCATGATCGATATACGGATGGGCCTTGAAGGGTCCACTCTGTTGTGTTTAGCCAGTCGTGGGAGGACGGCATCCGGTACAGTGCTGCCCCTCAACAACTTGGAAGGCGCGACTAAGATGTACTTCGCAGCTGCGTATAGAAGAGGAAGGAGCCCAGGGCGGTTATCTGGCAACCCACCGGCTAGCCGTTCCTTCTCCGTACGCATCGATTCAACAAGGAAAGGGCACATTACCCCCAGCCCGGCCTGAGTCCTGCTCAACAATTACTTTGACACGTTTGTATTATTAATATCTACCCCGTCCCAGCGTCAAGCAAGAATCAAACTGTGTCATCATCCTCGTACAACTTGGCCTTCTGCGAAGTAGAACCTACAACGTGTATCCACCGCATTCAGATCCGCCCCATACTCCAGCAGCGCACGAACCACGTCCAGATTCCCGAATTCACCCCGCAAACTAACGCAGTCCCAAACGGTGGATTCGGATGGGGAGACCAGACAGAGGTCGGCCCCATGACGGACTAAATCAACGATGACGCGTTTGTCCAATTGTTCTGCACTCTGGAGGATCCATCGGGTAGTTTCCACCTCCCAAATTATGCTCCGAATAGTGGAGCAGAGGAAACGATCGCGTTCCCAAGCTAAAGAGCTACTGCTTATGAAGGCGGATCGGATGACTACAACGCTTCAAAATGATTGGATTATTGTGACAGTCTATTGCGCCCAAAAACAACCAATAAACGCAACCGCTAAGCTCCAAGCGCCTGAATAGTCACTACGTTACACCGGTCAAGGAACGCCAACGCCTCATTCCGCGAATGCCAGGCGTCATTATATGTCGCACTCAGCGTGAGCCGCCCCTTCCACGTGCCCAGGAACAGTCCCAGCCCTGTCACCAAATGCTCTCTTGTCACCCACGGGTTGTCGAGTTCAAACGCGCCATGTACCGGGAACACGGTGTCTTCGACCGTGCCCATGTCGGATAACGAGACTGAGGCTTTCTGGTATGGCATCGGGACGGGAGGAGTCACGTTATCGGAGGGATATTGTGGTGTGATCATATCCCAGTACGAGGGCACCATTTGGATTCGCTGCTTGTCGTTTCGGTTTTGCAAGTCGAAGCGACGCACGGCACTTGCCACTCTCATGTACTCTCGCCGCCGTGGAATACTGTAGTCCAAGAGTTGATTTGAGACGCCTATCGAGGCAGCCGGGACGGTCAGGTCGATAGCCAGGCACTCGCCTGAGACGGAGTTGTATACTGAGACTGGATGCGCTGCTGTGTTGTACGGCTCCTCGCACTGTGGCCGCTCGTCGAGGAGGCTATAGTTGATGTACCGAATCGTTCGCGATCGAACTTGCCGCTTCTGAAGGTCTCGCAGAACAATACCAATCGCCGTGTGATAGGCATGCGTGAAACTTAATCCCAGAGCCTTGCACGCCTTGAGCAATCGATGCGTCGATTCTGTTGATAATGTGATGGCTACTCGTTGATGCCTTCCAGGCTTAGTTGGTCCTCGTCCGCACGGGATACCTGCGACTTCAACACCGCTCTTCAGCGCTTCATTCCACGCCACTGTCTTGTCCAGGCGGATCTGCTGCTTCTGGCTCAGCACCGGTGGGATGCCCGCTGCGATACGGAGTGGAGGACTTAGTCGCGAAGGCTCGTCGCCAAATGTCGGGAGGGGATACGCATCCCCTTGCTCCAGAGCTTGGGCCGCATGTGCGAACAGATTGTTGAATACCATAAGTGCCCCCGTCCCATCAATAATATCGTGCCGGGCCCGAAGGACCAAATCCCCGGTGATCATCGCACTCGACCGGCCCGAGCGCTTGATCAGGAAGAGGGTCGGCAGGGTCGGCACTGGTGGATCAGAATTGCACCACTGCAGGCCGGACATCTTAGTACGGACGATGCGGAAAGTAGCGTCGATCCAGTCGCTCTGCTCGTCTTGGCTCGGCGCCATCTCGTACACCTTCTTGCACCGCTGGAAGTGCGCGCTATACTCGACGCGTGAGGCGATCGAGGGGTGATCGTACCGGATCCGCAGCCATGCCTTCTTCAACGCATTCTCGACCTCCTGCTCTGTCCCCGGCACGGAAAACGAGACGGACCCGGTGATGGCGAAAGAACACCGGCCACTCCCCTCGTACGTCTTGGCCAAGGTCGTGTAGAACTGCTCCGTCTCATCGAGGTCGCGCTCCCAGCGGCCCGGCTGCGTCTGCGTCCATGAAAAGTCGCTTCCCTCTATCGATCCCATCTTATCAAGTCCGAGTCCGAGTCCGAATCTGCAAGACAGGCGGCAAAAGGGGGACGATCGGGAGGCACGCGAGTTATAATCAAGGCCATGTCTCAGACAAGGCAAAATAGCCGGCGTGCCCCCGATTCAACGCGGCGAGGCAAGACAAGCTCAGCGTCTGGAGTAGATGGCGGCGGGTTGCCCAAATCGGACCAGGTCGCTCGGCCCGTCGTCCGCTTCCAATCCGGGGACGGACTCCCGCCCGCTGCAGCTGTGACGATCAAACCGGGGCTGCTTGCACTTTATTTTCGAATGACAGCAGGGGGCGAGAGCATGTTGTCTCAAGCTCGGTGGCGACAAATTGGCGCTTTTTGCAAAGTTAAATCGAGGTTTCCAGCCAAAGTTGACTCGCCTGAACGCTTCTCAAGGCGTCTCGTCGGGGGAACTTCGGCTGTGTACTGAGCCTAACCAGATTGGGCGAGGATGTGGCTGCACAAGTGCGATATACGCGCTGACATAAACGCCCAATTATGCCCAACGCAGGCATTGGTGGTACCTCCATTAACCAACTACGGTTCGGAGGAGCTTGAAGCTAAACCTGACTAGCTTGCAGTTGTCAGGAAATAGCTCATGCGGCCCAAAGGATGGTGTCTCAGAGCGAAGCCATGGACCAATGGCCGGGGGAAGCTCCTGAGCGTCATCAGCATCTCGAACCACAATATATATTACGTGCTGGCAACGGACTGCTGCGGACGAAAGCTTAAACTTAGGCCTAGACAGGTCTGGTTGCCCATTGTTTATCCTCCTGTTTAGAATATACTGCTCAGTTGCCGCAATTGCGTGCCGTGATTGTGAGTTTCAGTCCAGCTCGATGGCGGCAGAGTCATCGCTGAGTGTGGAAAGGGGCCCGTTCCGTCCGAGCAGGCGCGGCAGAGGCGGCCTGCGTGCTGTGATGCGACTGTTGCATCTCGGGGCTGCCCCGAGCTGCCCGGCTGGCTCCAGGTTGACCCTGATTCTTCTGTGGCTGGCCTACAGCGTGAACACGAGCTTACATCTCCCCATTCCATCGACCTGGACATCCTAGCCGCTACTATCTCCTGTATTTCCGATGGCGAGGTCGGTGGGGCACCTCATCCAGATCCGTCTGATGACAGCTTGGGGTCTTGTGACGTACATTATCCTATCATATGCTATCTATCTATCCAAGGGAACCAAGCCTTGCCTGCGCCATATATGCATCTAGTCATCCCCTTCCCTAATAGATATCCATCTAAGACGATGCGACCGCCTTGAGGATCACCTCTGTCATCGCAAGCACATGCTCATCCTCTAATCTTCGACCAACCAATTGCAGGTTAACAGGCATCCCTTGGACCGATTCCACACAGTCTAGCGCGAGTCCTGTCAGCATTCAAGATACAAGAAGGTAACGGGGGATAACCGGGGCGCCAAGAAGAAGGTAAGACACTCACAATCTCTCTGGATCTGTGCATCCGTGTCGCTCAGCGGCTTGTGCTCGGGATACGGAGCGTCAATGTCCTTGTCTGTCTTGACTCCGCACGGGAACGAGACCGCGGGATAATCGAGCACGTTGAAGACACCTGTGTATCCAACGTATGCGAATTTCCCGTGCTCGACGGTACTGTACGGTGTCACGGGGCCTGCAAATCGTAACATAGTCAGTAAATAACGAACCATAAAGTATAATTATATATCGGCGGACACTTACACAGAACAGCGTCAATCCCCGCTGCATTCCAGCGATCCAGATACGACTTGCACAGCTCATTGCGCTTTAGCTGAAGCTGCCACATCTCATGTACACCTAGTTCCGTGGCGTCCGCGTAGGCCTGCATCTCCGGTCTGAAGGGCTCGCCCGTGGGCTCGAGCAGTTTCCGCACCGACTTCCCGCCGTCGGCGACAAACATGCGCGAGAGCGTCACCAGGAGATCTTTGTGTTCTGTCGGCGCCCAGGTCACAATCTCGTGTCCCGCGCGCTCTAGCTTCTCAGCTGTTTCATTTAATGCGCGGGAGACGGGGGGTGTCGGCGTGACGATCCCGTCGTTGTACAGTACCGCGATCTTGAGCTTGTCCTTCGGCGCGACCTTCCTCCAAGGGATGGGTAGGCACTTTGGATCGGTGAGCCAGGGTTCTTGTCCGACGACTGTGGATGCCCAGAGGACGACCTCTTCGAGTGTCTTGGCCATCGGCCCGTTGACGCTGAGGACGGCTTCCTGGCCCGCGAGACCAGACCGTGTCATCGAGTTGGGGAAGCGCCCGAATGACGGGCGGATGGTGAATATGCCAGTGCACGCCGCTGGAATGCGCAGAGAGCCGCCTACACACATTATTAGCGATACGCTCGCGATACAATAGTGACGGGCATACCGATATCTGTCCCAACCCCGATGCGACTGCCTCCAAACGCGATGAGCGCTGACTCGCCACCGGACGAACCGCCAGATGTCAGGTTGCGATTCCGAGGATTCACTGTGCGCCCGTAGACGTTGTTCACGCTTTCGGCGATCATCATTGCCGTCGGGACATTCGTCTTGCAGTACAAGATCGCGCCGGCGTTTAGCAGCAGGTCGACGAGGGTACTATTGTACGTCGCGGGGTCGCTCACGAGCGACGCAAATCCAACGGTCGAGTCGAAACCGTTATAGTTGAAGTTGTCTTTAATAGAGATGGGGAGCCCGTGGAAGGGGCCTTTTGGTTTGCCATTGTTCTTTAGGTACTCGTCTAGTTCCTGTGCTCGGGAGATCGCGAGTGGAAAGAATGCTTCAGACAGGCAGTTTGTCTATCTGATAGTTAGCTCTTTGGTTTCTGTTGTCGATACGCGATAGAGTTGGAGGTGATGAGGATGGGTACCAATTGATGCGCCACCGCAGCAGTCTTGCAGAATGCTGAGGTAATCTCTGTGGATGTCCATTCGCCGGAAGCCAGCTTCTTTAATAGATCCGTCGCATTCGTGGATGTAAGCTCGAGCTCGCGTTTTGTGAAGAAGCCCGACTCTCTGGGGAAGGTGGTCACATCGGCCTGATCTGCGGGCGGGAGGATATCGTCAGGGATGATCCATTCCGATGGAATTGAATCCTGGAGCGCCTGGCGCTTCTTCTCGGCAATTTCTTCCCACGACATTATTCCTACTCTGCTGTACAAGGTGTATCGCTCGGAAGGTTAATGGGAGATAAGCGTGTTGGGGGTGTCAGTTATGTACCGCTCGCTGACCGATGCGGGGTTGTGCCGAGGAGCCGATCAGTCACCGTCATCGGAGCAGCACCAGCTCTGCGTCTGTTCTGTCGAGATACGCGCGCGATAAGTCTCGGAGGTGCGAGCCCATCAGAAGCGAATCTCTCGCCGAGGCTATCAGGCCTGATCAGAGGAAGAGATACGATATCCTCGGGAAAAAGCCCGATATCTCTCGTCTCCAAATCGTCGTCTCTGAGTGGGGAGCTCCACCGACCAATCAGCGTGTTCTGCGGGGGGTTGCATCGTCCTCGTATCAGTTCGCCTCCAACTCAAAGCCTGATAACCCGTGCGCCTCTTTCTTGGAATGCCAGTCAAGGTGATAAACGACTGTCATGGGAACATCCTGCATCGGAGTTGCTCCTGTGTTGCTTCCCGTATAAAGATGCCGGCGACGAGTTTCTCTTAAGTAATAAGCGAGTTCTTTCCCTCGCACAGTGACGAAGACTCCGTTTCCCCAGATTTACATATTCCCGGCCCCACGAACCTGTGATCCCTGCAGAGTCACACAATACCGCACTGCTCTTCCTCATTCATCGAGGATAGCAGGTAGATAGCCAGCACCATGCTGTCCAACTTCCTCTCCTACATCAAAGGCGCCGAGTCCGTGCCAGGAGAACGCAAGCTCCTGCGCAAGCTCGACGCCTTCATCCTCTCCTTCTGCTGTCTCTGCTACTTCGCCAACTACCTCGATCGCACAAACCTCAACAATGCGTACGTCTCGGGGATGCGCGAAGAGCTCAACTTCCACGGAAACCAACTCAACCAAATCAACACCGTCTTCACGGTCGGCTACATCGTCGGACAAGTCCCGTCCAACCTGGCGCTGACATTTGTCCCGCCCCGGTTGTTTTTCCCCGCCGTGATGATAATCTGGGGCGGGCTGACGATGATCACCGCCGCGGTGTCGAGTCCGCAGGGGATTATGGCGATTCGCTTCTTTCTGGGTCTCGCTGAGTCGAGTACCTTTGTCGGCACGCATTATATTCTCGGTTCATGGTATACGGAGAAGGAATTGGGTAAGCGCAGTGGGATCTTCACGGCGAGTGGACTTGCGGGGACCATGTTTGGCGGGTTCATCCAGACGGGGATCCATTCTTCAATGGATGGAATGCAGGGGCTCAGTGGGTGGAGATGGTTGTTTATCGTACGCTCCCTTTTTCCTTATCTACATTGTCTATAGACTAGTTCTCTAACAGGTGTATAGATCGATGGCCTAATAACAATCCCCATCGCAATCTACGGCTTCATTGTGTTCCCCGACACACCCACAACGACCAAAGCGCGGTATCTGACCGCCGAAGAAAAAGCACTCGCCGTCGCGCGCATCCCCGAATCCGGCGCCGTCAAAGTACCGCTTAACCGCGCGTTCCTCAAGAGCGTCTTCTGCACCTGGTATTGGTACGCCTTCGTGATGCTGTGGATCATCGCGGGTGAGACCGAGTCGTTCTCGACGAATTCGCTGCTCGCCCTGTATATGAAGTCGCATCCGACGAATAGCTACTCCGTCTCGCAGCTGAATAATTACCCCACAGGTGTTCCGGCTGTCGGCATTGTCTCGACGCTCTTCTGGGCGACGTTGACGGATTTCATCGGTGGGAAGCGGTATCTGGTTGGATACTTTATCGCGATTACGGGGATCATCACGTCTGCCTTGATTCTCAGGTATTTCGAGTCCACGTCTGTGGTTTTTGGAGCGTATTATTGGGCTGGCGCTGTGTACGCTTGTCAGGCGACGTTCTTCGCTTGGTGCAATGATGCGATGCGGTACAAGGATGAGCGGCTGCGTTCGGTGGTCATCGCGAGCATGAATATGGGGAGTAATGCGGTCAATGCGTGGTGGAGCATCCTCTTCTATTCAGCGAACTTTGCGCCGCGCTTTACCAAGGGGATGTGGGCGATGATTGGGTGCTCGATTGCCCTGGCCATTTGGACTGTCGGCATTACGCTGATGATGGTGCGGGAGGAGAAGAAGGGAGGGCGCGATGTGCGTGTGGTTGATCTACATTTGCAGGAGAAGGAGGTTACTACCGAAGAGGCTTGATCTAGCTAGACAATACCAGTCGTCCACCCCTTTCACATTATATCGTGCTACAGGCTTAGCCAGTTGCTAATCTCGTCCCGCTCGCGCGCCCTCCAAGGCTGCTGGCGCTTCCGGAACGTATTGTATGAGGCTGACGTCGCTTCGTTAACCTCGAAGAGGGTGACAAGCTTCCTCCCGGTTTTACTCTCCATTCCCTTTTCATAGTACCGTTCATATACTATCCGCTTCCTGTCTAACGCAGGCACAGTTTGGGTATTTGCGACAAATATCCTGGGTGCCTTGGCCGCCGCGCTGGCGTGCAAGTCGCGCGACCATGGCCGTTTCCGCGCATCTGGTGGCTTACTGGCGGACGCAAACCACCTTTGTTCCGCGAGGTCTACCGACGTGAATCCGTTAATGTTTTCTTTCGCGGTTAGCTGAGGCCGATATTTGAGGAGCAGATCAGTCAGCGGAGGCGACGCGTCTTGGGCCGCATTGTGCGCCGGCGTGTTTCCTGCGCCATCGAGCAGCTCCAGGTGTGTGTAGCCAAGAGATTCGATAAAATCTAACCCCGACGCCAGCTCTCTAAATGCTTTCTCGGAGCGGCAGCTGGAGGGGAACCGCGAAATCCACAAGGCGAACGGGGTGAGGGATCCGACGCCGTAAGGGCAGCGTTCGGTTATTATGGAGGGGAGGAGGCGCGCGTCAATGAGACTGAGCATGTCGTGAATGGGTGCTTCCTTCGTCGACGGCGTCAGGTCTAGTCTTTCAAGCCAGAAATGCAACAGATTTCTGCCGTGTTTATCTCGGACCGTCTGATCTGCCCCCGATTTGATAAGGGCTTGTGCGAATGAACGCCGACCAAGCCGGAATGCAACAGCCAGAGGAGTAAGACCATCCACTGACTTGCTTTCCAAGAGGGCTGGCATGCTGGCAAGATATTCAACAAGGGCCAGGGAGCCTTCGGTTTCAGCAGGGACGATAGCGCAATGGAGCACCAAATGACCTATAAGAGTCAGCTTCGCCAACAAAGTGTCAGCATAGAATGCTTACGTCTTGCGTCTAGGAAATCGGTTATCGTTTGTTCTAGCCCCTTCTTCGCCATCTCTAGTTGCTGCACTCTGTTGTCGCGTTTGTTGGTCGTAGCAAATGTGATGTAGCAGCGCGAGGCCGCCGGACCAAGGAACCACTGGACACTCTCCAGACTCCCTATGCTCGCTGCTCGAAGAAGCGGTGGCACTGCAGTTGGGGAATGCAAAGCTGTCCGATTGCGGCTCGCCCAGTCGGTGCGTCTCTTGCCACGCACGGAGAGACCCCTGTATTGTCCCGGGGTCTCGATCGCCTCGATCTCGTTCTCCTCGATAAGCGCATCTAAATCCAGTCCAGCGCCAGTCCGCCCGATAAGAATCTCTAAGCAATGTAGCCTTCCGAGGCGTATTGCCATGAGGAAATCAGTATCATAAACGCCATACGGCTCGAACTCGTGTGGATCTTCCGGGAACCTCTCGTTGAGTTGTTGCCCACGTGTGATGAGGAAATTTAGCAATTTAGTATCGTCCGTCCAGATAGCATAGCCGACTAGCGTGGTAATAGCCTCCGTGGGTTCCTCGAGAAACAGGTTCAGATCACATTCTTCGTCTAAGATAGACACCGGGTTGGTTTTGCTCTCGGCCTCGGTTTGGATCTGGCCCACATTCTCGATAGTAAATTGAGGTTCGATGATTTCTTTCTGAAGCCGAACACCATGGGATTCATCGATATCGCTAGCAGTCGATGCATCGTCGTCCGACTCATAACGCGGCATGTGGTACCGCGCCTTTGGCTCCTCCGCGGGTTTATACTGAGCTGCAGCGATGGCGAGGATAGCATCTGCAATGTCAAGGTGTCCTCGAAGGACGGCAACTGTAAATGCCGAGTATCCTCGGCTATCTCGCACCGCAATCTCCAAAGGCGACCTATGGTAAGGCCCGTCGGGTACGGTCATCGTGAGTTGCTTGATGATAGTAATGTCGCCCGTCCATGCCGCTTCGAACCTGCACAATGTGAGAAAAAGAATATATGAGGCCAGGGAGAACTCACAGCTTCAAATAGTCCAGGCGCTTCTCTTCAGTGAGATCGTGTCCCTTGAAATCTAGTATGATGCGAAATGGCGAAGCCGTTGTGGTAGAGGTTTTGGTATTATCTGGACGAGAACGTGCCTTGACGTTCGGGTGAAGCTCTTTGAACGATTTCGCGCCCCGCTTGAACAGATCCAATTCCAGCTTCTCAAAACCTTTTATGTGTTCTTTTATAACGGCCTTCTTTTCTTCTAGGCCCTGAAGGCTACGAGCTGTCGCCAAAGCCTCTTTATATTCCCGTTGCTCAAGTTCGATCTTTTCCCTCTTGTCTGCGAGTATGCCTTTGGCCACCCAATGCTGGTACGTACCCGGCTCGAACTCGGCTAGATATACCTGATCATCGGGACTTAGCGGCGTCGGTAGCGTGGCCTTGACCGGCTCCCCTTTGTACTCGCGAAGAGCCGCCAGCTTGGCGCGCACATAGTCTAGCACCGAATAACCTACGGTTGTCTCGCTTTGGTATGACTTTCCAAGCGCGATGTATCCATCTCGAGTGAGTGTATTTGGATCAGCACCGCAGGCGAGAAGCTCCAACGCCAGCAATGGTAGGTCGTTCTGCACTGCGTAGACGACGGGCTGGTCGAATGTTTCCTCGAACCTGGTTCGGTTCTCTGTAGTCAAGCGAGATCGAACCCAAGAGAAGCCTTCTGAGGCACTCATGTAGAGTTCGAAACTTATCGAGGGATGTGCGCCCAGTTGAAGGAGCCTATTCGCCATGGCCGGGTGGTTCCCCCCAATAGCTGCCGTGAGAGGCGAGTCAACAGAAAGGGTATGATACCCAGTCTCAGTCGGAGACAGAGGTTTGAGAGCCCGTATTACCGCAGGCTTGTCGTGGTGTACGTAAAGCTCAAGGATCTCAAGGTGGCCTCCCGCTGCAGCATAGAATACCGGTGTTTTGTGCTCAATGTCGGACTGTGCGGGTGATGCCCCTAGTTGCAGAAGCTTAGCTGTCATTTCTTTGGCCCGCTCCAGCGGTAGTACAAGAGCTAAAACCAATGTAAGAGTGGTGGAAACTCCGGACTTTCTTGACGGGTTTTTTGCCTGTAGAGGCAGGAGTACATTGGCCCCAAAAGACGAAGCCAGTTCCTCAACAGCTTCCACCTGACCTTTCATGATCGCAAGGTGCAGTGGAGAAGCGTTGATATCCCATTCAACGGCATTGATATCATAAACATCCGGATCAGAAAGGCTCGAATCTGCTGCAAATGGCTCTTCGTCATTCGGCTGTTTGGGATTCACCTTGACAAACGACCTAGTGGTGTACGACATATGGTATGTAGAGCTGTTGTGCGAGGGATTACTTATCAGTTCCAAATCCTCCTCAGTGCCTGGTTCTGATTGGCAATTGCCATCCTCTGACTCTCTTTGCTTGGTCTGTCTCCGGGCTTCTTCCTCCTCGTTTTGCTCACTCTTTCTCATCAAACTGCGGATCATCTCCACATTCCCTCGTGCTGCTGCCAGGTGCAGAGCGCTCCGGCCGTCGGCCAAGCGCCAAGTGATGCGTGCTCCGTTGTCAATCAAATACTGGAGAATCTCAGGAGTTGATGCCATGGCTGCCAGATGCAGAGGTGTGCGGCCAGTGTGATCCCGCCGGTTGACATCGACCCCCTTTGCCATCCACTGTCGCACTGCCTCAAGGTTTTGGTCCACAATAGCCTGGGAGAGTCCTTCACTGTTGCCGAGATATGCCATATCTGTTGGGGTTAGCTTTACTGCGATAACAAAAGAATACACAGAACATACCGGCCCAATCGCCCTCAGTGATGGGATTGAAACTTCCAATTTCCTGGCGACCAGGGTTGTCTGTCAAAAAGGTGACGTTTCCGGTGATAAACATCTTGCTCTCCTCGTCTGAAACTTTCTTTTCTTCATCCGTCGAGGGAACAGGACAGTATCCGCAGCAGTCGTGCAGGGCATCGTCCACGCCCCCGAAGAATGCTGGATGACGATGTAGATTGACCATTCGATCTGCTGGCCGGTTCCATTCCGCGTTGAGAAGCAGATCTTTGGTGAACAGAATCTTTTCAATCTTTCGTGCATAATACTTTTTACCATAAGGAATTTTTATCGTATGATAATTGGAGATTTGATCCTCCTCCATCCAGTCTGGGATCTCGTCGTCCCACTCATCCTTGAGATTGCCCGGTAGGCTATACTGCCGGCTGCCCTTGATCGCAGGCCGGCCGCGCGCAGATCTCCTCTGCTCTTGATAGATCTCTCGGTCTGATAATAGAGGGAGCTTCTCGAGGATGAGCAAACGGGCAAGGCCGACGATGCGCTTGAGGTTACGCTCGAAAATTGTCTATCATGTCAGTCAGCAGGGAAATGTATACCGCTCGCAGAATCGGATCAACACACCGGGTCAACGCGAGACCGGTCTAGGTCTGGCCAGAACACCTCGAAGCCTCTGCGTGAGTATTTCGACAGTCGGGATTCATAAGATGGAGAGCGCCGCGATAGATCGATATTGTTCACTTGCGTAATGTATGACCCAAGAGCCCGCGGCGTGAAATACACCTGGCGCCCGTTATAAGCCACAGCAGAA
The DNA here is from genome assembly GCA_023627405.1 of Penicillium sp. S1316. Lineage (NCBI taxonomy): Eukaryota > Fungi > Ascomycota > Eurotiomycetes > Eurotiales > Aspergillaceae > Penicillium > Penicillium sp. S1316. Next base: position 869,815 of record JAMAHF010000005.1, read on the forward strand.
CAGTCAACATCCAAGCCAGTCAAGATCTCCGCCGGAGATTTGTACAAGCGAAGCACGATCTGGACATGGCGGGTGGGGTATTGCGATACAATCGTGATGGCGTGTTTGGTGCGCACTGTGGTTGTCTCGGTCAAAACCGAGTCGTTGATGCTTCGCTCGATATGCTTTATTTTCTCGATCGCCTGGTCATAATCCAGGCCGTACAGGAAGAGATCGACGTCGGACGCAGGAGCGAATTGTTCGTGGTAGAATTGGCGGATCTTGCGCTTCGAGTCTGCCTGCGCAAACTCAGTCGGTAGAGGCAAAAGCGCGGTCGCGACCGAACTGCCAACGGCCAGCACGTTGTCCCAGTTGAGGCCGGCCAGCGAGCCCTCGGAGAAAATGTTGAAATTGGTCTGGAACTCCTTCAGTGATTGAACTACTGCAGGAGAGCCATTCGGCCTGCGGTCCTTGTCCGCCAGGGGCATGATGTATTTGGATTTTACATCGTCAGATTCCGTCGCGAGATCTCGGGCGCGAATTTGTAGGTTCGTAGTTCCATCTCCTGTAGTATCATAAAGTGGCACTACGTTGACCAGGCCGTCTGCGATAGCGGGATGATCCGGTTCCTGGGCGAAGATCTGCCGTAGAACCGCGTCGAAATCGTTATATGGGTTCAGTAGGTCTCGGATCGGTTTGTCGGGGTGCGACTGGAGGTATTGCACCAATTCTGAGTGCTTGACAGGCACAGCGGGGAGATCGCGCTGAGCCATGATGCTTCTCTGCTGTTATGTAGCACGTTTGTGAGAGAGTTTCGCAGACCGCAAGTTGGCGTGCGGCTCATTTAAATCCTCAGCCGCTACATAAAGACGAGCTTCTTGGGGGCGGAGCCATCGTATTCATCCACCTCTCATTGGAGCTTGTCGCACCATGCGCCCTTGGGTCATGAATGTTAACGCGTATCTGTGCACACATGTGGTCGCTCGAAATGAATGTCGATGCTTGCGAAGCGCGCGATTTCCGGGTCTGGGCCAAGGATCTCAATGATGGAGCTGATAGGGTCGTGGGGAAACAATATATCATGCAATTAAATGTATCATTGTAGTAGTAGAAGCCAGCAGAGAAAAACTTGCACAATATTAATGACGTGGGGAACGTCGTGGTCGAAAGTGTCGAAGGTGAAGCTATTCCGAGACGCGTTTGGGAAGCGGCAAGGCTGCGATATGATGCGCTGTAAGAACCTAGACTAATAATAACTGAACAAAATGAGGAAGGAGTCATGATTTAAGAGTCGTTTTTGAATCTAGCGTGTCTATCATAAATATTACTTGCTATTAATATAATTGCCGCCGTATATCGAGCTTGGCTGCATTAACGGGAGACTAATATTCCTATTCTAAGGCGGCACACCGGAAGGAGCCGGATCAATAGCATTTAGCATGCCCTGCGCTGCTTTGATGAGCTCACGCCGAGCCTCTCTCGATTCACCATCAGAAGGTTCAAGACTGTCTGACTTCAGGATCACCTGAGCTAATATGGTCTCCCCGAGAACTCGGTGTTCGAAATCGCGCGTATCTTCATCAGACGGGGGAAAGGTGAGAAAATAGTTGCATTGAGGTACAACCTCCTCGTAGAAGTATGCTGATAGGCTACGGATTTGCTCGATAACCGGCGTGGATCTGTCCAAGGTTGGGGCTGGCCGGAGTGCCAGTCGTCTGCGCTTCTTCACTTCTAACGAGCTATTGGGGTTCTCGGTAGAGGTTTCTCGACTTTCGGGGGTTTCTATTTCGTCCTCGCTGTGGTCGACTCTGGCTTCACTCACCACACACAAGACCTCAGAGCGGTGTTTGAGCCCCTGGGCCCGGCAGGGCACGGAGTCATCATCCAATAGCAGGCCCTTGTAAAGCAACTTGAGTCGGCTTACGTCGGCCACTTGTAGCATCTCCGCGGCACTGTGCCTCAGTTGCCCGATTGTCAAATGCCCATCACTGATGGAGTACGGTGCGGCTTGAAACTCGTAAAAGGTCCGGCGGTGATTGAAAAGAATGATATCAGGGCCTGTCTCATAGTCCCCAAGAGGGTCCAGCATTTCAGATTCACCGATCAGAGGCCCAGCCGGATTCTGGTCGGCAGCTGAAAGAAGAGATGCGGCTCTCCCACTGGTGTCGTCCACGTCTGATATCTCTGAGTCTACGTCGAGGTTCTCTACACGACGTGAATTCGATCTAGCAGACTCTTCTGAGCGTTCCCCGTCGTCGTCACCTGTTTCGAGTCGGGGTAGAGCAAAGAGGGCGAGCTCTTCAAGGTGTCTGGCCACATGCTTTTCCATACTTGGTCCGGAGCCTATAGGGGTGCTGCATAGCGGACAACTACCCTTAAAGCTCTGCGAATGCGTGTGTTGGATATGCGAGTACCATTCGTGACGACTTCCATACAAACGCTGGGGCGTGGCGCAGTCTGGAAACAGACATATGTACGGCCTGAGGTCGTTAAAAATATGGCGTGCCCAAGCACGCATGTTGGTTACAGTGATAATGTAGAAGCAGTAAGGGCATTCGAAATAAGCCCCGTCCGCCGCATCGGCTGGCATGGAGGGGACTGTCATTATCCCTTCGTGACCCTGCAGCAGAGTCTGCGCGTAAGACGTTTGCGTAATATCGGATCTGCTATCAAAGCCAGTCCTTTCCTCTGATCGCTCAACATACTCGGATGCGATGGTTTCAGATAGTTTCGTCGAGCCCGTGTCGGGCTTATCCCCCATGGCGCGGTTTAGCCCATGGGCGAGTTTCTCCTGATGGCGCTGGCGGTATCGTAGAAATGCCCGGCGCTCGGATATGCCTCTAGCCAAGCGCGTGATGATTTTATCGTCTGCGTTCGGGTATTTATGAAACACATGCTGCCGGTCATAGGGCCCAAAGTGAGCTGTGTCTGATTTTCGGGTCCCGAGGAACTGGTCGTGGTGAGCCGGTTGGCGGATCACAATCGTCATTTGGAACAGGCAATTGATCGTGTCGTGGACGGAGTCATAGATCATTTGCATTTCTTCCGCCTCGCCGACTTTCTCCGAGCCCGAGTCTGAGAGCTCATCGTCGGCCATAACCTCGTCCAGAACATCCCGGACGTCGGAACAAGCGCTCTGCAATTGATTGAGAAGAACGAGGATCTGCTTTTTGATATGAGATGCGTCTCTCAAGCGATAATCCAACGAGGATAAGCCCGTCTGATGTGCTCCGACGTTGCCTGCCCAGATCCGCAGTCGGCCCAGCTCATCTCTCCAGAGGGTGGAATAGACTTCATTACTTCGCGAAGAAAGCAGCTCCTTTGTGCGGCTGAAGCCCTGCAGACACGCCACCACCATCGGCGCGATCAAGCCAGCCATGATGGCGACAGAATGCGTATGGGAGGAGATGTCGAGGGGGTTGAGGGATGAGATTGGCCCGCCAGTCACATGAGTGCGGGGTCAGTTAGCCGCAGTAGCAGCAAACATCCATCAGCATCCACCATGGGTCAGGGTGTCTCTTGCCAGATTCAGCCATGGTGACGGGGATCGAGACCGCTGGGCTCGTGCTGGCTCTTTTGCCGCTGCTCGTCAACCAACTTGACAACTACGTCCAGGGCCTAGAGACCATTAAGGGCTTTACCGCGAAGAGATACCGCAGAGAGCTGGCGGCCTACCTCGCCAACCTGGGCGCTCAACAGGCAATCTTTATCAATACGCTAGAGCAGGCTTTAGATGGGGTGATTGACGACGAAGATGAGATCCGCAGGTGGATGCGCTGCCCCGATGCAGACGAATGGGAAAGAGCTGCCGTCCAGGATAAGCTGGAGGAACGCCTGGGGAGGAGCTTCGACCCTTTTATCAGAACGACAACTGAGCTCTCAATCCTACTGGAAGACCTAGCCAGCAAGCTAGATCTGAAGGATGCAAGCACGGTACAGGTTTGTTGCTTTTTGCTGTTTCTACTACCCTTCACCCCGGGGGCTCTCCGCTAACGAGACCATGGCCTTGGTAGGACTGGCACATGTTTTCTCCTTCTGCTCTCGGCAAAGAAGTAAAAAAGTTCCGAAATATACTATCAAAAAACATCTATGCTGAGCTGTTCTCCAAGGTTCACACCGCCAATAGCATTCTAAGAACTCTCGCCGAGCAATCTCATCATCGATCAACAAGGAAAAACAAGGGCGCACAAAAACGGCTGGTCCTATCACAAACTCGCACGCGGGCATCAGCCTCAAGCTTATATAAGAGCATCATGTCGGAGAAATGCTGGAAGTGTGCTTGCAGAGACCAGCATTCCGTTCACTTTTCGCTGAATGCTTCGCTGTTGGATAATCCTCGTACTCCGGACGAGTCGCAGTCGAAATTCCGGATGGTATTTGGGTCAAAGAGGTCTATCGCATGTTTAGCTCATACTGATACTGCACCTTTGCATGAGGTCGAAGCAACGTCGCACATTATCCCTGATACTACTGCTTCCAGTCTCCACGAATCACGCCAAGCTAACACAGTAACCGGCAGGACGAAAGCCAAAGTCCGGTTTCAGATTGCCACAGCAGAGGGCGCGGAAACTCAGCCTGGGCCTAAAGAGGATGAGAATATACCGGCTGCTTTGATTCAGGATATCTGTTCTAAATTGACTACGGTCGGCCTTGCTCCCGAGCAGCCGAAGCTTCTAGGCTGCGTGACGGATGAAAGGTACACACACAATGTATACTACCTACGAACAGTTGCATACTCCGCTCACTCCCCTTCCCAGTCACTTGCAGAGCTTGTTGTCGCTTCCTCAAAATCCCCACACCTTGCCTCGCTAGGGAAACATATCTTCAGCCGTCGAGACCGCCTCATTCTTGCCGTCAGGCTTGCATGCAGCGTTTTTACACTCCACGGTAGCTGGCTTGACACATACTGGAGAACACCTGATATCATGTTCCCAGACGAGAGCCAGACACCAGATCGGTTCAACAACCCATATATTGTCCGGGATATTGCGAATGGAGACGAAGCGCTGCCTGGAGGCAGCAACAGAACGTATTTCCCTTCGCCTTTGATCAGGAACGAGACCCTATTCTCGCTAGGCCTGATCCTTGTCGAGCTCTCGCTATGTCAGACACTCGAAGCGTTGCGAACAGCCGAGGATACCGACGCTCTGGAGACTGTGACGTATCTCAAGACTGCTGCTCGTTGTCTTCCGGCCGTGGAGATGGAAAGTGGCCTGAAATACGGAGAAGTTGTGAACTACTGTCTGTTCGGGCCATGCCCCGTAGGAATGACGTTGGACCACGAGGCTTTCCAGGCCGAGGTCTGCCAGAGTGTTATTAACCCTTTGGTCGAGAACCTCAGAGACTTTGATGGGAGGAAATAGCGATATGATGAATATAATCCTCTTCTTTTCTAGGTTTTACACATACAACCAACCACATGTCTAGGGATTTAATATCCAGCGAAATATTCTAATCATCCTGTCATAACAAACAGGCGCAAATCAAAACGCGCTGGATAAACAGGAGCCATTTCCCATCTCGCCCGTTCAAGAAGACTGAGGCACAAAGCTCAGCCACACAGGAGCCTGGCTACCTAAGTCGCCCGTCCAGATACCAACATGGTTTGTGCTAGGGACATGATTCCAAGTCGGTCCATACACGGGCTCCTCGTCGGTAGGGGTAAACCACGAAAGCGACTCGGTCGAGCCCTAAATTTGTCCAAGTCAGCAAACTTGTTCTTTCGAAATCGAAAGACAAAGAGCAGAGCATTGCATACGCCAACGGCAGCGGGTCTCCCCTGCCACCGGAAAGTTGGCTCTTCGTCCGCAAAGCCGAGCTGGGCTGATTCCTCGTTCACGTCGAGCCAGCCATTTGCGGACGAGAACCTGCCCTCGCCATCGGAGGTGAATACTGTGCAGTCGCGGGATGCTTCGAGTCTGCCGTCGGCGATAATGCAGTAGACCCGTGAAGGGTCGGTGATTGTTCCAGTCTGGCCGGTGGCGGGGCTGATCCAGCCCCCGGCCTGAGCGAGGGAGGGAGCGGCCAAAGTCAAGGCCAGAGCCGAGGAGAGAAGAGAGAGATGCATGGTGATCATATGGAACGGATTTGTTTCGAAATACAAAGACTCTTCAGTATGTGCTGGGTCTTTCTTATAGTTGTCGATGACAGGGGGATCGCCCCGGAGTTCGGGCTTTCTTGATTGTCCGGTTGCTGGGATGCGTTGATCTATACGCTCAACAATCGGATCCATTATGTAATTTTATGCCATTTTGAGCCTTTGCAGATCCTTGCATATGTCCACCGCGGCTGCGAGCTGAGGTTGTCCAACGCCCCAGGAGCTTGACCGCTGGACCGTGTCTCCTGTTAGTGCAAGGGCCCGTGGTTCGGCCCTCTGTACCGATAGATATCTAAGAGGTTGAAGGATATATAGAGACGCCATCTCTACCCGTGCAACAGTAAGCTGGCTTAGAGTTTGATGGTTTACAGGCAACGGTTCTCGGACAATCTCACTTGGTGATCGCTCCGTTGACCTCCAAACTGGATATCTTATGACTCAAAGCTCCTTGGCGAGCGAAAATACTTGGAGGGCACGTTTCTTCCGATGCGAATATTGATAATGAACAGCCACGAAGGATAAGCTCGATATATTGCCTCCACTCTACGTTTCGCAACATCCCTGCTTTAGTTGCCTGATCTCAAATATCCACTCGCTAGTGTGATAACTGTTTTGTCGTCCCAATCGACCCATCTCTGAATCTGGAGGCCAGCAACTTGCTAGTAGGAGAGAATTTAGGAACGAGTTAGATCCGATTGCTTGTCAAGGGCATGCTACAGGCGGCGATATATATATATAGGTTGACGACAGGAGAAGGTGGCATCTTTAATGAAGAAATACAGTCAGAACACGCTTATAGTCTAATTTATATTACACAATGGATTCAACCTCCTGGAAACCCAGAAAATAGACAGTTGTTAAGCTCGTACGTTGTACTCTCAAATTAATGTGAATGGCAGGTGGGCCACCAACATTTAAGGCTCTGCGACAGCCTGATTCACCGAACAGAGCAAGATGCAGTCGCCATAGCCAAGAGAGGTACAACGTTGGAGGATTAGGCGATGGTGGAATAGAAGATGGCATCATGTCGGGAAATAGTGCTTTGCAATAACCCGACCGGTCGGAATCGGGCTTAGCACGGAAAAACTCGAGCACAAGCGGCAAGAGATCGACAGGGAAACGCATCGCGATAGGAGCCCTGGCCCTGCCCAAGACTGCCCGCCGGAGAAATTGTGCAGAGCTTCATTTGCTTCCCCCGCAAATTTCGGGGTAGCTGAGCCCGACTGCCCAGACCCTGGCCTCATTTCCCCGCATTATAAATGAGCTCGCCAGGGTAGGTCCAAAATGTGCGATCAACAGTCGTTTTTTGATTGTCGCTGGCAAAATGCGCGGGTCCAAAACTCTTTCGGCGCTGTTGCTCGCTTCGGCGGCTCAAGCGAAATACATTGTGCCTGCTGGGAGATGGAGAGATACCGATGGTAATCTGGTCAACGCCCACGCTGGCTCTATTTCTTTCGACAAGGAGTCCTCCAAGTTCTGGCTCTTTGGCGAGTACAAGATCGAGGGACAAGAGGAGGGTGGTGGTGTCTCTGTATACAGCTCCGATGATTTAGGAACCTGGGAGTCGCACGGTCTCGCATTGGGTATGTTGACTGGATTTAGGCCTCCCGGCTTGCAGAACTGACTGCCTTTTCTATAGAGCCCATTGAGGGCCATCCCTACATCTCTCCCGAGCACATCATTCAGCGCCCGAAAGTCGTATACAGCGAGGAGGCTGGGCAGTACCACGTACGCACCCCAACTGACACCCGGTCTATCAAAACTAACCGAGGAAGATGTGGTGGCATGCGGACAATTCGACCTACGGATGGCTTCTCCAGGGCTTCGCGACTTCAGACAATGTCACCGGCCCATACGAATTCGTCGACGCCACCGCTCCCCTCGGCAACTGGTCTCAGGACTTTGGTCTCTTCACCGATTACAAGGACGGCAGATCCTACGCTCTATACTCCAACGGTGACAGTGTCGAGGGCCGCGACGTATACCTGACCAGCTTCAACAGCAATGTCACTGCGCTGGACGAGGTGGTCTACCGGTTCCCCAAGTTCGACCTCGAAGCTCCCACGATCATCCAGACCGACCGCAGCTACTGGGCGTTAATGAGCCACAAGACTGGATACCGACCGAACAGTATGTGATAATCACTTTGGACTTGGAATCCTTTTAGTACTGACTTTGCCAGACGTTGTTGCCTTCCGCGCCGACGACCTTAGCGGCCCTTGGTCCCAGCCGTTCATCGTCGCGCCGCTCAACACTCGCACATTTAACTCGCAGTCTGGATATTCGCTCCGCATTGAAGGAAGCAAAAAGACTACATACCTCTATATTGGAGACCAGGTAAGACACCTTCTCCGTAATCAGCCGCCATCACTAATGAGACAATAGTGGGACTCCAACTCTCTGTGGGAGAGTCGCTACATCTGGCTCCCGGTCGATATCGACGAGAGGAAGAAGACACTCGAGGTGCAGTGGCATGATGTTTATGACCTCAATGTGTACGCTTTATCCATGGCTTCTCCAACCCCTTTTCCAATCTGACAATTGCAGCAAATCTGGCGAGTGGAAGGGCGTCAAGGGAACGACCTACAGCGCAAAGAAGGCAAAGACAAACGGTGAAGCCTACAAGCAAGAGGCTGTATGTTCTTCTCCCCCTATCGAGAATATTGATCCTAACGAAGGTTCAGAACTTCGGCACCGACGGCATTATCCTGACTGGCATCTACGGCAACGACAGCACTGTCACCTTTGAGAATATCGAGGGCACCGGCAAGCCACAATGGGTGTCGTTCTATTACCAAAGTACGTGCCTCTTTCATCACATACTATAAACCCGCGACTGACTCTTCTAACTAGACACTGACGACATGGGCTTCGGAGACCAACGTAAGTACCCCACTCCCTCTATCAACTCCAATGACCCACTAACATAAGTACCTTAGCCGGCGGGACACCCGACCGAATCGGCGGCAGCTGGCAACTCCGCCGCATCAGCAGCGTCGTGGTCAACGGAGACACGGAGAACCTCGAGACGCTGTACCAGCGCGATACCCACAAGGGGATCATCCTCTCGACCCCGCTGCAACTTACCCTGGAGAAGGGCAAGCGTAACACGATTACCATTGGTGGTCTCTACAACGGGTGGGACTACAAGGGAGCGGATATCGATCGTATTGTCGTTTATCCTCCTGAGAACTGAGGTTGAGGGCTGTTTTACGCACCAGAGCAAAGAAAAGGGGCAGCTAAATGGTATGAAACTAATGTATATAAGAGAATCTCTAATATAGTATGTTTTGAGTCTTCTAGCTTGCTTGGAAGAATGCGTGCTATAGTTTAAGATCGCGCAAATGCTTCGTCGCCTTCTCCTTACCAGAAACACGACGGAGGACATCTTCGGGAACGCACTCGTCCCCTTGCCAGGCGATATACTGGTCCGGACGGATAAGCGTTAGTGTCGCTGGATACTTTCCCCGCGCAATCTCCGGCGCAATGTCGAGGTCGATGAGTGGAACACCGAGGCTCCTCGCAACAGACAAAAATTTAGCAACCTCTTCCTGGCGCGCGCTTATTGTAAGTAAAGTAAAGCCTCGCCCGAGACGATCATGCAGGGCCCTCCCATCAGAAAACCACAGATGCGGCGCTCGATGTCCCGGCCGCGCATGCGCCCAGTATTTCGAGGGATCCCAAGAGGGCGCTTCCCAACGGTCCTGGAGAATCACTGATGAGCCGTCATACCGCTGGTCGAGGACGACACCATACGAGTTCCACTGCGTGTAAGATCGGTCATAGACAGACTGCGCCTTTTGCGAGGGCGAGAGGCTTGAGTTGTCATCCTCGTGTAGAAACTTGTCCGCATCCTGCATCGCGAGACTATTCGCCATGGCGATATCCGAGACACGCTTCCCGACCGGTCGGCGTTCAGTGTCGTAACTGTCAAGCAAACTGTCACTTCCCCAGTCATGTATGACTGCAGCAAGTTTCCACGCGAGGTTAACGGCGTCCTCGATGCCCGTGTTCATGTTATGTCCGCCGGTCGGAGGACAGATATGGCAGGCGTCGCCAGCGATAAACAGCCGTCCACGACGATATTGTGTACTGAGACGGGTCATGGAGGCATATGATGAGCGGCTGAGAATCTCAACCGTGGTCGGAGTACCGAGGAGCTGCTGTACGTATGATTTCACCTCTTCATCAGATGGCTCTGTGATTGCTTCTCCCTGCCCGGCCTTGAGGATGCCAAGTCCCCATTCGTCGTCCCCGGGAATGCTGATTATACTGCTTGCCTCTGGGTTCACAACAAGGAGCATCCCTAGCGCTGCGTACATTCTGCCACCAATGAGCTCCGAGATGGGATAGCCTTGAGTGCGAACCACGTATGTCCATGTGCGACCGAGTGGACCAGTTCCGCCTTGCGCGATGCCGGCCGTCCTGCGGACGAGGCTATTCGGACCATCACACCCGACCAGGTAGGTCGATGCGATACGGTGAGGCGCCCCACCAGGCGACTGAACAGTGGCAATGACCCTGTCCTCACGCTCTTCCTCCGCAATCTTCGTAACTTCCCATCCACGGTAGATCAATGCCCCAAGCTCCCGCGCCTTCCGTTCCAGCACTCGCATGAGAACCGGCTGCGGAACACTCAGCGAGTGCTCCGCAGCCAGACTCTCGGACTCGGCAGGATCCCGTCCCAACCGTAATGGGAACGCGCCAATCGGCTCGCCGAGCAACGTCTCCGTGATCACGAGCTCTTGTCGCGGGTTCTCGGTTGTCCAGGCCAGCGCGCGGAGCTCGTCGCTCACGCCCCAGCGGCGATAGTGCTCGAGCGTGCGCATGTCGTTTGCGCGGCCCTTTGGGTGGCCATCTTCAATGGTCGGGGTTCGTTCGATTATTACGACAGGGACATCGTGTAGCCGTAGTTCAATGGCCAAGGACAGGCCGACGGGCCCAGCCCCGATGATCAGGATCTGGATCGATGTGGGTAACTCTTGGTCGCTCATAGTCGCCGGTGAATGTACACTTGATGGCAGATGATGCAGGAAATCGCAGTTGCAGGAGACATAAGATGAAGGGACGGAAAGCCACGAGTAAGAGAAGAGAAACAAAATAATGTTATCGCATGGCGTGCTGGCAGGATTTGCCATCTCTGGTGCGAATGTCGTTATCGGCGAGAGTCTCCAACTGTTCAACCAATCGCCTCGCACAAGCTTTTGGGTGGCTTAGATGCAGGTCTAAAGGATGGTCATTTTGCTACTACTTACACTGTATGCTAAATATCTGAGACAAACCTGAGCCGATGGCCTCATACTAAATTCCTAGAGCATTCATTATCCATGCGTCCAACATAAAAGAAACTGAGCAAAAACACATTATGTAGAAAAGAAACAAAACAATTAGCCACTTAATTTCTAAAATTATGTTAGGATCTATGTGGCTCGAGTGATAATACGGCTCAGATAGGCATCGACACGTGCAACGTCGCTGAGCTCCGCAATGATACCAACATACCCATCGGGTCTTATAGCAAGTAGTGCGCCTCGCGACGGGTCAACTCCATAGATGCGATATGCATCGTCAAGCTCGTATCCACTATAAAAAGACATCTCGACCTGTTGCTTCACAGAGGCGGGGATATTATCCCAGGTTATTTCCCCGGACAAGCGTGGGTGTATAATAATCTGTTCAACCAGCGAGGCAGGGTATTGCTTCACTAGAGTTGCTACTGCCTTGATCGCGGTTGCGGAGATACCATCCGGATTGAGGAGGTCGTTGCTGAGAAGCAACACGAGCCGGGTTCGACCAGTTGATGCAAGGTCTAGCCATGGATGTTAATTAGCAGAGGGATTTCTACGATACACAAAAAAAAAGGGTAAAGGAAGCACGTACCATCCTGGATATCGCGATGGCATCCATCTGCAAAACGCTTGAGCTTTAAATTCAGCAGCCGCCGCCCGGTGCGTAGAATTCCGGACAGAAAGTTGTCTCCAGTTAAGATAGAGCTACAGCCGACAACAGAAGAGCGGTCGACGAGCAGATTCTCGTCGTACTCGACGCCAGCACCGCTGGTGAAGCCGCACCCAGTGTTGAAGAGGTCGACGAATTCAGCGTGGGAGAGGCCAGACTTGGACTCGGCTGTGCCTACTTTGTCCGAGAAACCGCCCGAAAACTTCTTGTCATAATCGATCAACTTTACCGCGTTTGAATGGCGTTCTGCATGGTATGTTTCAAGTAGCGGGCTTGGACTCCCCTCGTTTGACGAGCTGGGAGTAAGCCCATGAAGGTGGTAAGCGAGCTTCCAGGCCAGGTTGTATGAGTCCATCATCGACACGTTCATGCCTTGGCCAGCCTGTACACCTGCGTTAGTTTCCAAAAGCTACTAAAAGACTAGCTTTGCGTACCTTTGGGCTATGGGTATGGCAAGCTAAGACTAATTAGCCATACCTCAATCAATGTAACGTTTGGAGTAGAAACAGCTCACCATCACCGACAATAAAGACCCGACCAAGTCCGGCAGAGTCCCTCACCATAAATTCAGGACATACTCGCTGCCCAATTTGGTATGCAGCCCACCAATCGATGACATCCTCCCTTCTGGGCCGGATGTAATACGGCGCAAATACATCCTGCACCTGCTTTAGGATCCCTTCTAACGTGACCTCGCTTCGCTTCCCCTTTGCATCCTTCTTCAAGTCCGCGTCCGAGTCGGCGCTTCCAGGCTCTACGAGTCCGGGAATCTGAATGTAAATCCGAGTGAGATACTCGCCAGTATTAATTCGTTCGCGCGGAATGACCATGGCGGATCCCGCAGAAGAATGGAGAGCACAGCGTCTGCGAATATCAGGGAAGTTGGTGTCAACGACCAGATCCACAACACCCCAGATATGATCGAGCGACTGGCCTTCAAGTGAGAGGCCGACCGATTTACGGACCACCGAGTGTGCGCCGTCTGCGCCGACCAAGTGCTTTGTACGGACGACCTTCCGGACACCTTCGACCTCGATCTCGGCAAGCACAGGAAACACTGAATCGCCCTGTTCGTCGATCTGGAGTGAAACCAGGTTGGTATTCCTCTGCACTCCGCGCTGTGAGTACCGGAGCAGGTCCGTCTCCATAATCCGCTCAATGCGTCCCTGGTGGATTGTTGCCTCGTATGGGAATCGTGCTGGGGGGATCACTTCCGGTACGATGGATCGTCGCTCGATGACTTTGGCAGGGCCGTCAGAGGCGTTCCAGAACGCAAACTCCCACATCTGACATGCCTCACTCTCAATTTCATGAGATATACCCAGGGTCTTGAATACCTCGAGGGTGCGAGGCTGCACTCCATCTGCCTGCCCAGATTTAAGGGTTGCGGATTTCGAATCAATGCAGAGCACCGACTGGTCACTCAAGCCGTACCTGGATAACAGCAGATGCAGCATAAGGCCCGCGGGTCCAGCCTGGTTCAAGGTCAGTAAGGGTAGGTCGCTTCGACGTGTCTTGCCCACGTACCCCGACAATGACCACCTCGTATCGTTCTATCCCATCCTTCGGGGGTGCAAATTCCGGGCTTAGGCGAGGGAGTGCGGGTGCAAATGAAGGGAGGACCCGGAGGTCGCGCCAGCTGGAGGCATTCTCAGTGAAGAGGGGCATGGCAAACGGGCGAACTTGAACAGAAATATTTTAGTTCATTTTCCAGCAATTAGTAGTACTAGAAAAGTGAATTTATGTTGATGATTCTGGCGGCAATTGCTTTGACACCCCGCGTTTATGTTGGAACCCCGCAAAATCAAACCTCAAAGTCAGAAGAGAATACGATAAATAGTGCGGAGGAACAGATCAAAAGACTTAATAATGGTGGGATGCACAAGAGGAATTCGGTTCTTCTTTGCATTCAGGAGGCGCACCCCGCCACGCTCTGCGGAGTGCCTGGCGGGGTGCCCCACGAGGTTCTCCAGAATCGGCTAAGACGATAAGATGAGCCAGTCAAGCATGGGTTTGGTTGAACGCAATGTGTCCAGAGTGCAGGCTCCATATGATACACTAGAATTGGATATGCAGGTGGGCAGAATTATGCGCTTTTTTAATTATTCAGAGCGGTACACAGGACTGAGGAAAACGATTGCGAGATGCCCCATCTTCCTAATCGACCTAGAAGGTCGATCATCCGGTGCAAGTGACTCGGACTGGCCACCTTTGCATCATCGAAACCGAGTCCATGAGGGTCATGGGCGAACGCAACCCCGCCTACGAGCCGGATCTCAGGAGCGTCGAACGCCGTCGCATTGATCGTTTGTCCACCTCCCACACGGGTGAAACAGAACCACGCCAAAGCAGCCGTGAATAGAGCTCGCGGTACGTGGATTGCGGGTTCTGAGGCAACGCGGAGTCGCTCAAGATACCGCTGGATCAGTAACGCATGCACCAGGCATCTGCTTGCGTCCTGCGACCTAACCCATGACCCGATGAGAGGTGCGCTAGAACTAGCGCAGGTCTCTCCATCGCGACCGCAGGCTTGTTCTAGGATGTCAACATCCGCGTAGATAGCGATGAAGCTCGAGTGCCACAGAACTGGCAAATTAAGGGGATCGTCCTCCAGATCTACCGCGAAGTGGTTCGTGTATATGCGCCACCAGCGCATCAGCATGTTGGACAAACGTCGAGATTCATGTTCGTCCAAGGTATTCGACCGTCTCGCCTCAACAATGTATGCATTAATGCATTCCAAAATGCCGTAGGCGGAGTACCTGGAGTACACTACTGTCTCCTGAAGTGGGTCATCTGGGATCGCAAGCGACACATACGGCGTTGGTGTGGTTCTGTAGAGTTCGGCCCATCGAGCCGCGGTGGGTGCTGTAAACAATGCGTCAGAAGATACATGTGGATGCTGGGTCAGCCGATGTCGCCGAAGTGGCTCATGGTGCAGCAGACTCGCGAGCTCTGCATCATGGATGTTCAATGCGATTTCCACGCGCTGCCGCTGTTCACGGTCAATCCATCGACTCCACTGCTCTTCGAGATCGCCTCTTGCTGGATCAAAGCCTTGAGGATCATCTGGGCTCTGCTGTGCGTTTTTATTTGATTCTCTAGCCCAAGCCAGGACTGTGCCATGTAGCACATCTGCGAGTATGAGGGTCTTGGGACGACCGGACAAGATGGCAAACGTCTGGCCGATTACAGCTGCTTGCACCATCGATAGTGCATCGGATCGGCTGTGCGATAGAATTGACTCCCAGGATGCTAGGATTGCTTTATTTAACCTTTCGAAGAGACGCGTCCCTTGCGCAGTAGCAGCAGCACATCCGGCGAAGAGGCTGCCAACAGAGCAGATTGAGATGAATAGCAGAGAATTCTCGCGGGTAGGTTTGAAAGAGGGCGAGTGTACAATGGGGAGGAGGGCGTTGAAGCGACTGAAAAAAAGGTTAGCGAAGAGGTTTAGTTGGTCAGCGGACGGGAGGGCCTCGTCGTGCATGCGAGGCTGCAGTGTCTGCGACAGGTCGGCCCGGTAATTCTCATCAGCCGCGAACGAGCTGGAATTGTTTGTAGATATTTCCTGTGTAGTGTGTGCCCTTTCCTGCACCGTAAGCCTCGAGAACCATCGTTGCTTCACCAGGTCGCTCTGTGACTCCCGAACGTTGATTGGTAGCGATCCCGAAGGCACTGGAGTAGGGGGGCAAAAGGTAGACACATCCGGCACCCGCGGAGGAAGTTGCGCCCATTCTGACACGGCTGCCGATAAGGTGAAATCCAAGGCATTAACATCCAGATCACTTCCAAAAAACCACGAGTCTGGGTCAGGATTCGGGATCGGCTCTCGAAGGCTCATCCCGAGCGCGGGTTGGGCATCGATGGGCGGGAGCCCACCCACCATGGGCGAGGGATCGGATAGGCCAGGAAAGGTGCTAGGGAATCCTACGGCGAGCGGTGATGCTTGAGGTGTTTTCTGGGACAGAGGAGTAAACATGGTGGTGCTGCCGTGGTGACCCGGACACGGGTGGTCTGGCGACAGGGGGGAGACATTCCGATGGCTTTTTTCGTGTCGCCGTAGGACATCACTGCAGAGAACATGTCAGGCAGACCATTCGATAAGCGCAACGGCGACTCGAACCTGCGGGAATAGAGCTTGCCACAGGTTGAGCAGCCATAAGGGCGCTCTTTGGTGTGGCTGCGAAGATGGCGAGTGAGGTGTTCCGCCTTGGAAAAGGTCTTGTTGCAGGAATGGCAGCTCCGATTCTGAGCAGCGCCTATTTTCTTGCTTCTCATTTTGGGAAATGAAAGGTATCAGACGTGGGAGTGGGAGTGGGAGTGGACACTCGACTGGGGGAGATGGAGTGGAGGTGGAGGATTGAATTGCGCGGGGTGATTTTTATGCGACTTGATTTCCCCACATGAACCAGCCATCACCCCCGCAGGCTGAGCCCCGCACATGAGCACCTCTTCGCGATACAACCACATCCCCCCCCAGCATGGTCCCATTGCCCCCAACGACCGTCAACAGTATCATTACCCCCAAGTCCTTCCACCAGGGAGCATACATCCAACCCTCGCTATGCATATCCCGATACAGCAGGCCCATCCACCACATATTCGGCAACGCGAAGAAGACCTGGTCCCACTTTAAGAACTTGGCGAACCGTTGCTCGAAACTGATCGTGTGAACGTTGCGAAACCCGAACACCGGGACAAAGACCTCTATCAGCGACGACCAGCCGCGGTTGCTCCATGGCGTATACTGCCATATCACAGTTGACAGCGCACACAGGGCTATGATGGTTGCATGGATTATTGGAACATCACGCGTGACGGGGGAAAGTCGGTCCAGATAGTGCGTACTTGGGCACCCGAGCGCGAATAGCGCTTAGCAGACATACAGCCCGACAGGGAATAATTCCAGAGGAAGCCGGTCGCCTAGCGGTGGGTGATGGAGGGGGCCAGATAGGCTACGGTGAATGTGGCATAGTGAGTGGCCAGCAGAGCAGGGAGGATTATCTGTGTGGACAAGCGCTCCGTCCGGGGCACGTCGGTGGCATCAAAGGTCGACAGCGGCGTGAGCACGTAGTACAAGAAATAGTATACCGGCACCACTAGGGCGATCCCCAACATATTCAGTATCCCCCACAGAACAGCCCTAGGGTAGTTAGACAAGTCAGAAGAGGTGAAGCTTTGGGAGTTGAGACTCACAGACGCAAGATGTTGAGTCGGTTCGCTCGCCGAGTGGACTCGATCAATAGGGTCCCGTACCACACCCCATAGTCGGCGAAGAGAGTGAGTGGCTGGAAGAGAAAGTGCATTTCACTGACGATAAAGCGGAGAGGGCTACCGCGGGAGAAATCGTCGAGAAGCGGGATATGATAGAAGCGATCCAGCAGTTCTACATTGTCATAGCAACCATTCCCCAGGATAGCAGCGGCCTCTTCAAAGGGGCCAAATAATACATTGCCCCAAAGGCAGCCACAGCCATCAGAAGCAGCGGCAGCGCCCGCAGAATGCGCCTCCATATCCGTTTGTGCCTCCCGATGCCCCGAAGTGGATTAAAGGGCATTAGACCGGTCATGGAACGTGTGGGACTAGCAAATAGTCAAGCTTCTCGCCCCCGATTGCATCATCGCAGAATTGATCCGCACGCAGATCGCCGGTGTAGGGTAGCAGATAGCTAACAATCAACCGGTGCACGACGCTTTGGAGGGTCTGAAACCGGGCCAGAGCCCCGGTCGCCTGTATCTTCGCCGAGGTACGCCGGTGACGAATGTCATTGTCATACTGCTCCCTCAGCATTGTTTCGATCTGATTTGTGTCAAGGAGCCGGCCAGCCAAGCCGACTTGTATAGCCATCTGGGAAACAGTGTTGGCCAGTGCGGCCGCATGCTCGATCGCTAGCATGCCTCCGGTGCTTGTATGGGGCGTCACCTTGTGGGCACTGTCGCCCAGGCAGATAATTCGACCTGCCGTCCAGCGCGCAAAGTCCGCCTCTTCAAGTGGCGCCATTGTTACTGTTTCACGCCGTTCCCAAAGATCTTTGATCGTGACTGCTTTCGGATCGGATCGGACCGGGAAGTTGAAGTAATGCTGTGCGAAACTGACGGCGTCTGCGGTGGTAAACCTGGGAGTTTCTGTGCTCTGGTAGACACGAGGCATCCGCCGGAAGAGAAACCAGAAGGGGCAGCCATCTTTGCCACTTGCGACAACCACAGACACATCCCTGGAGAGTGTGCCGTCGCTCATGCCCGGCTCAATGCCGGCGATCGGGGTCGAGAGGCCAAACAAGCATTGATATTCGGCCGTCATGGCTGTGACCACATATTAGCAGGCTACTTACGTACCATATACAAGCGCACTAGTCTAATAAGGGCTCCTCACCCCGTCGTCCCTGCCGCACATCAAACCCGGCGCCACAAACGCCTAACCCAACAGCTCTCCACATCTCCGAGCGTGTTCGGCTATGAACCCGTCGGCTCCCACAATCAAATCGCCCGTATAAGTCGATCCATCGGTGCAAACAACGGTGACGGGCTAGCTGGGATTCCGCGAATGGTCAAAGCGAGCAATCTTCTTGCTGGTCAGAACCCGGTGCGGATGGACAAGGTGCCCATACAGCGCCTGTCGCAAACTTCGGCGCTCGATCCAGCCTAGGGGGCTGGACATGCGCACCGCCACGAGCTTAGCGGTATCGCTGCGCTTAGGAAGTAACGGTCCGCCATGGACATCGCTCACCCCACTGCTTTCTACCGGGTGCACTAGTCGGGCGAGATCGTCGTAGGCCTAGAGCTAATCGAGGACCCGACAGCCATTGGGTGCGAGAGCAATACCTGCGCCGACCTGGGGAGCAATCGTTTCCCGGGCTTCCAAAACCACGTAGTCAATTGGAACGGGGGCTTTTCCCAGGGCGTTTGCCAGCGTCAGCCCGGCGATTCCACCTCCGACGATGATCACCTTGAATGGGCGTCCTTCGGAAAGGGGCGAAGCCGACTTGTGCATGTCCATGATCAAAGCTTAAAGTATGGATGCGACAGAGGGGAAATTGGTCATCTTCATGCAATAGAAGATGTACCGAGCCTTATGAATTGAGCGCTCGGGGACTTGTTCGCTCTGCCAAGATCTACTTGACTATCGGGCACTCGGCAATTACTTTCATCATACAGACTGCATCATCGGCAGAAAAAGATTGAACTATCTCGCTTGACTCACGCTCCGTGAATCTAGCTCGATCCCATTCAGGCCTTTCTATAATGGGGGCGTCTACCATCCAAACTCTACAAAGCAACCCTCGTCGTCCACAATCGTCCCGAACAGCTCGTCTGGGGTGCCCTCTATGGCGGCGCGGACGATCGACCGCGCCCCCTCTTCAGGCGACTTGACCCCAGTGTAGCCCCCAAAGTTCGTTCGACAATAGCCTGGTGCAGCCACAACGGAGAGGATCTTCTCCTCGCGCAGACGCACAGCATCCACGGCGTTGATGATGTTGAGCGCCGCCTTGCTGCTGCGGTAGACGGGCAGCTCCCAGACCTTGGCGCCGTACTCTGAGGTTGGCGAGTATGCCATCCCAATCTGGCCGAGGCCACTGGTTACGTTGACAATGCGGCGATCGTGATACTGCGATGCGCGGAGCAGAGGCAGGAAGTTCTCGATCACGACAGCCACTCCAAACACGTTGGTTTCGAATACAGCGCGATAGGTCTCACGCAGGGTAGCGTTGGGATCGGAGGATCGATTGATGCCGGCGTTATTGATGAGGATATCGAGCGATCCGAACCGTTCTTGTACAAAGGCAGCAGCAGCCTCGATGGACTTGTCGCTGTCGAGGTCGATGACCGCCGGCGTTAGATCTTCGGAACCACCCAGTTCTTTGACGGCAGCTTCAGCTTTTTCCTGGGATCGGGCGGCGATGAGTAGTCGGTATTTGCCAGTGCTGACGATCTGTCTGGCGGTGGCGAACCCCAGGCCCTGGTTGGCGCCAGTAATGAGAATCAACGGTTTGGCAGTGGACATGATGAAGGAGGTTATTATTGATGATGATAAAGCGACAAAGACTTACTTGATAGTCGTTTATTAACCTCTGAGCGGAGTTAAGATGCGTTTCACCTCGCGGACTTAATCGGACTTGATTACATCCAAGCATGGGAGGACCCCTGCACTAAGGTTGCAGCGATGCATCCCCGATTTGCCGAAAGGGCACCATAATTGGTCGCGCTGCATCTTTCTTTGTCTTGGAGGCTTGATTGCCAAGTGGATAGTGCGTCATTTTCATTGGACTGCAAGCTTTTCTTTTGTTTGGGCAGCTTGATTGCTAACTGCGACGTCGGAGCTCCAGGCCTTCAATTTACAATGCGGATAGACCCGACAGCCGCATAGCCGTCGCAAGGTGAGTCTTCGTCGACAGGGAATGGACCACTAGTAACTGTGGCTCGCTGGCATTCACCTGCAAGTGGAGCACTGCAGTAAGGAGCACTGGTCAGAGCCCAAACTGTAGAACTATAAATGGCTTAGCTATGATTATTAATTCTTTCGTTATTACGCCCAATTTGACATGCGCCGCAGCAATTCGTAAGAACCCATAGACTATACTCCGTATCCCGTCCTATAATTTAATAATCATTTCAAATATTAACTCAAAATATTACACGTATTTCCCCAGTACTTCTACACAAGTTGTCCATAGAGATCTATTAATCATGCGAATACTACTGAGTTTTGCCACCAACAGGAAAGTGGACTGGTGGGATTTAGAGGCCGCAAGGGAGTTTCTCCTCCAGGATTCATACTTTGGCTCCTACGCGCCCGAGATGCAACAAATCATTCGCCAGAGCAATGACCCCTTTCCGCCGTGGCGGCTGATGTACTACTTGCCCACCACCTATTATCAGTAACGCCGCTCATGTTACCACTCCATTTGTTGGAGATGGCGTCAACTGCGCCATGTGCGATTCTGTGGTCCTTGGGGACATGTTGAAGGAGCTTGGACTCACCCAATGCCTCAATAATCAGAGGATCATTGGCATGTTCATGCCCATTTTAAAGCAAGTTTACTGGTAGAACAATGTGAAGCTAACAAAGATCCTGGAACACGCCTGGGCCGTCACACTACCCTGGAAACTCTGTCCACAAATGATTCGTCGTCAAAAGCAGCAGGTGATCCAATTCTCGGCAGTGCACAATATTCGAAGCAATGCGGATCAGACTGCGTGGGGGTAACTACCGTCGTCCGCAGCCGACTTCTGAGGCATTTGCCTTGACCAAAGAACATCCCACCCCACCAAAATTGCTTTCGAAGGCCAAACACACCAAGGCCTTGCTTGCATTCAGATCTGGTGGAGACAATGCAGGGAGGAAGCTTCTTGTGACCTACGGAGAATGCTACAAGGATGAACTGGTGTCAAGTCTGCGAGAATCAGGTACTACACACTGGAGTCATCGCAAGAAGTGTATTGGCCGTTGCACTGCCGGACGGCATGTTGATCTACATCTCTCTCGACATAGACGTCGTGGCAGGCAATCATCTCACTGTTCTGGGCGTGGACGCAATTCAGACCAACTATCCCTTACCTGTAAAGCGACGTTATCGACTGGGATGAATGAGTCCGCAAGTTACGAATGGGAGATGAGCATACATACCTTGGCGAACCGTATGCGCGACTGCTACAAGGACCTCACGAACTCTCTGTGGATTGTACTATAACTCGCCCAGGTGTGAACAAGCAAGACGGACAAGTTTCCCGTAAATAAAGGGCGAGTCTAGATGCAGAACACGAGGAGCAGACGAGGCGTGTCCAAGGAGCTAGGCGCTATTCATGCGTTTTATTTCACCCAGTAGTAGGTAAAGCTTGTCCGGATGCTTCGGCGAAGGTGAGGTGTTCCCGCATCCATCTCACCCAGGGAAATTTAACCTGAGAAGTATATATTATAGTATGAGTACGCAACATTCAGTTCGCAAGGTTGGGGAGCGTTTCAACTGGGAGAATGAGGCGAAACCTGCTAACCTCAATTTCCTGCAGGTGGACACAACATTTCGAAAGGGGGCATTTTAAACCAATTAGATGCCAGAATTCCTTCAAGGCTTGGGCCAATCGTGAAATGCCAAGAAATGCATTCGGACATCGTCCCAATAGTAAGCTTTCCACGTGACCCCACAAGCTCCACGTCCCTGTTGATGTTTGTCTTTGCTAGCTTTGCTTTGCTTGGCGCCTCCTTGAGCAGGGAGTTGAACAAGGACGCAGCATGTGCAGGACCAAATGCCTCCACGGGCGCTCTATTCGCCTGATAAATCACCAAGTGTCTATGCACACGTACGTATTGTCATTTACCATGCTCAAACTACAGAAGGAAGGAGACGACTCGAGTTGCCGAAAGCTTAATAATAATATATATTTAGTCATCATGATGGTGAGTTTAGAAGATGGCCTACGATCCTTGATCACCATAACACACGTGCTTACAAGTGCTACTACAGAGAGTAGCTGGTTGGCTACTCAGTGTGTAACATCAGCGTAGTCCCCAGCAAAATCCCCAAGATATTCCTTCAAGAACTCCCCGTTCACCTTGTAACGGGTCACATCCAAGAGAATAAAGAGCATGCGGCCAGCGCGAGTCTCATCAAGGTTCTTCCACTTATGCATGCATCCACGGTTCACACCTAATATCATCACAGCCTATTATCAGCAGCTGTCCTAAGAGGGGTCCAGGGTCACTAACTCGTATCTCCAGGCAACATACTCTGGCTATCTCAGCTATCCAACGTAAGCAGAAACTTCCCCTCAATAACGACGCCATAGTCAATGGACATGGCACGGTGGATGGGCGATTACATTCCGGGGGCGAAGTCAATGAGGCGGGCGACGCTGCCGTTGGGCATTGGATTATGGGCTTTGCCACATTGTTAGCATAGCTGCTCTGAAGTTCGGGAGTCCGAAGCATTGTCCATGGACAGAAGAATAGTCATATATGGAGGATCTAGTATACCTCATTCTCCCTCGCATAGATCAGCTCCTTGTCCCCATTCATATCTACTGGTTTTTGCAGATGATATTGGCGACAGCGCCGCCCTGGACCATGACGCGGTGATGGGCGCCGTTGTTGTCGCCAACGAAGACTCCTTCGCCTTTTGCATTGTGGGAAGTGATAAAACGGCGCGCGGCATGGAGGCCGTCCGCTGGGAACTTGGTAATGCTTTTGGCGAGGGACATTTTTTCTAGCCCGGGATGGTGGATGTAGATGGAGCTCAGTGGTTCTACTGTTCAATGGCTGAGAAGGGTCTATGGTCTGGTTCATATGGCGTTGTGATGCATGGGCAATGGAAATGGGATGCCTCGGGCATGCTGGAATATAGTTGCATCGCCGATATTTATGCAGCCAACTTTGGCAATCGCTTCTAGCTATTTGCTGAACGAGAGAGAAGATAGGGCACTGCGTGATGCGACTTTTTATCCCGACTTTAACCCCCCCGGCCTTCTGCCTTACATTACCGTGTTCCAGCCCCTTCGATTTCCAAGCGTATTCTCGCGATGCAGTTACGGAAGGCCCATCTTATTACTGCTTCCTCCCAAAATTGTTAACCTGACCGCATGTAAAACGAGCACTAGCTACCTTATTTGCACCACCACAGAGGCATTTAGATTCCACGCGAACAGACCGGCTCAAGGATATTTACCCTAATGCAGAGTAGCGGGGTTGTCGCCGCCGCATGTTGCGCTAATCGGCCGTTGTGCTCTGAGTTGCAATCGCTGATGGTATACTCGATGTTAGAATTGTTCGTTTTATTGTCGGCAGATCTTGATAGATGTCTCTCTGGTGGTCACTCTGGATTGCTGTTGAGGGGAAGCACTAGGTAGCTTAGGTAGGAGGATAATACAAAGGACTCAGCAATTTCCCCTCGTGATTCCCCTCCAAGAATTCGTAGAGCGTAGCCTTTGCCACATTATCGGGATCCAGCTTCGCCAGCGACTCGCTCCACTGCGCCAGCGAAACCTGCCCGGAGGTCTGGCCAAGTCTGTGCGGGATAAAATAAGTCTTCAGATTCAGCCCCTTGGGCAGAAACACCAGCGCTGTCATGATTGTCGTGGTGAAGTGTGCGCCCGCCGCAGCCTCCGAAACATACTTGGACCGATCATGGTCGTACAAGGTGGCAAAGAAGTGGTTCACCCAGGTCAGGTCAACGGAAGTCACGGCCTCTGAAATTCGATGCAGCATCTGCCGCGACGCGTCCTGATTCAGTGGGTCCAGGGAACCACCCGTGAACTCGTTGATGGCTTCCACGGTGAACCGCACGTCGGGCTTGCTGGCTGGGGTGTTCCATTTACAGGAGTACTCGATTGGGGACCTTTCAACGCCGAGGAGGGACTGCCATTTGAGACGGCCGTTGGCGGTTGGGGCAGGGCCCATGCATGGGACCTGGAAGTGGAATTAATGGGCAGTTTTGTATCCCGGTCAAGGGGGAATCTTACCACCCGGTGGTAGTGAAAGATGAGCGCTTCGTACTGCTTCTCACTGTTGTATCCACCGGCTTCGAGCATGATGGCGAGATGTGTACCGGTCAAGGCCCACCTGTAGTCGAGGTCTGGGGTTCGGGAGGGCAGACATGGTGAGAGTGCCTCCCATGCTTTGGTGGATTGTTGGGTACGTGTGAATACTGACATGGCTCTAGACGTAACTGCAGTGCTTATGCGACCAGGTTGACTCCTGTTATGGATCCATGCAAATGACATATCGTAAGAAATACATGAGCAGGATTCGGGGACTCGGGAACAAGACCCAGGAATGAAGAGGGCGACCGGGATTCGCAAACCAAGTCATGCATGGCCCACATGTCATCTACAGGAATGACTGGGAATGTATTTTAAAAACACAACATGACAATGCAGAACTGCCGAAAGGGCCTCTACGCACTAAGCAGCTGCTGAATATCCGGCTTCACTGTCTCCAAAATCGCCATTAACTCAGCCCACATCTTCTCCTGCGCCAACTTGCCTTCCTCGCTTCGGACGAACGGCGACAAAGCGTTTCTGATTTTGATCAGCTGTAATCTAGATACTGGAAAGGTACATACTCATCAATATCTCCGTCATTGAGATAATTCCCAAGACTTTCCATCCCCTTCGAAACTGCCCCGACCAAGGTGCGCGCACCCACCTCGGGCGTCCTCGCAGTCGCCTTTACCAGCACCCAAAAGGCGAATTTCGTCAATCTGTGAGCATTTACAAGAAGTCCTGACAAGCCATATCCGGGCGTGAGCGAATTAAACACCACCGACGGACCGGCGTTTCCGTGGTCAGGAACGAGCCGTGCTGCCATGGCTCTTGTGAGGAGGATTTGAAGAAGCTTGGATACATAGTATCTGCAGTGCAAAACTGAACTATTAGCTGCGGAGAAATTGCCTTTCAAGGGTCTAGGGAGTGGACCTCTGGTTCATGTCTGCCTTCTCCGGGCCTCTGAGCAGCGCAAAAGTCGAGCTTTGTCTCCATTCTGGGAGGTTGTTCATAACATGGGGATCAGACGCAACGATGCTGATATAGGGGTTGGTGTTGGTAACCTCCCCAGACCGACGTAACATTAGTAGCAGAAGAATGGCAAGTAGAAAAGGGCTGATGACGTTGATGGTCAATGTGCTTTCATGGCCGTCCTTGAGCACAAAATCCTGCGTGTAGACTCCTGCGTTCAGCAGAACCATATCTAGCCGATCAAGTCTAGACTCTATCTGCGATACAAACCCTTGCACTGATTCATGACTAGCCATGTCTAGTTCATACACCTCGATTGCACCACGGCGACCTGTGGACGTCTCCAATTCGTCCCTCGCCTCCTCACCACTGGCCACCGAACGAACAGCGAGAACGACCCTCGCAGCATTGAGTCGGAGGATATGACGAGCGGCCTCCAATCCGAGCCCTCGGTTTGCGCCGGCGATAAGGATGATGATGATGATGATGATTTCATTCACGTATCTAGCGGCTATATACAAGCCGCTTGACGGCAGTTACGAATAATCTAGCCAGTAACTAGAGCCGCGAAGGTCCCCGGGCAGGCATCCCTTGGCCATGGCCTTCCTAGTAAGGTTGGCCAGCCCCCTGAGACCAACCCCCGCGCCGGTCTTACACTAATTCGCCTTATAAATCGCAGTAACCCGAGGCCTACCAAGCCTAGGTTTCGCAGTCTTCATAGGTAGTCTTTTGCCCGATTCAAGCGAGGCGTCACGCCTTACTAGGCCAGCGGTGTAGGCTAATTAGGCCCCTGGTAAGCGCGGTAGTCTTCAGGCAGGCTCGCGAATTGAGCGAGCATCTTCGTACGTAGCATGAATTGTAGCATGAATTGTACTGCGCGCCGCGCTAGATCCGGGGTATTCAGCACCCGGAACAGCGAGGTCTCTCGTGAGGCCGCCCACAGCGTGCGAGCCCGAAGGCCCGCGTGCCGAGGGCAGTTGAATAGCACGTGTCGAACGGATTGGGACCCTAGCTCGCAGGGATATCTGGTACTGACTCCGGGACGACCTGCCCATAACTTGGTTGGTGAAATCGTGCGTCGGAACGGGGGGCGTCGCGAAGACCTGCGAGTTGAGAAAGGAAAGCGTCGCCATGATTGACTGGTATTGTCAATGGAGCGTACTCGAAATACCGCTGACCTGAAGACATTCATAAGAACACATACGCCGTCAATGCGAGAGGAATGTGGGGGTAAAAATAGCGAGCCAGGATGCACGAATGCGCGGTGATCGGTCGGTCATTGAAGAAAGGTTAACCAGCCCAATTTCAGTCTTGTTCGTTCGAATCAGCTTAGACTTTGGTTAGTGATCACTATGTTTCCCTTCGGCCTTCTCATCGCTGCCCTAGCGTTCCTTGGCTGGGCTCTAGCCCGAGGCTGCACGTTTCCTGGACTGCGCGAGGCTGGTCTCCCCTCCAACCCTGAAGCCCTCCTCTTCATCGGATCAATTTTTAAAATCTTACGATCCGGCATACACATGCAGTCAGTAAAGGAATACTGGGTGACCTAAATGGCAAGCTGACACCCGCAGTTTCACAAAATGGGCCCAAGCATACGGGCCCATCTTGTCCCTCAAAATTGGTCATGGAACGACGGTAGTTCTCACGTCGGCCAAATACGCGTCGCAGCTCCTCGAGAAGCGGTCCGCACACTATAGCAACAGATTCTCATCGTAAATTGTCGGTGGACTTGTCTTCCACGATGACCGTCCGATGTTCATGGATGCAGACGACCGGTGGGAACTTCGCCGGAAACTCTACCA
Source organism: Penicillium sp. S1316 (assembly GCA_023627405.1). Lineage (NCBI taxonomy): Eukaryota > Fungi > Ascomycota > Eurotiomycetes > Eurotiales > Aspergillaceae > Penicillium > Penicillium sp. S1316. The sequence continues at coordinate 897,090 of JAMAHF010000005.1, forward strand.
CCAGCTCCTGCGCGAGCCTTGATGTAATGCTGAACATGTCGCTCTCGTGCCGGCAGAAGCAGCACAGTTGATGAAAGACGTTGCACTAGAGCCAGAAGCTCTTGTGTTGCACCAGGGGAGGTTCAGCAATAGTGTTATCATGAGTTTAAGTGTGTATTCATGTATTGGTTATAACTAGATGGTGGCTGATCAACAGTGTTTGACAGTGTTCGGCATCCGCACGCCACATTACCTCGCCCTGCAGACCATCATGACTGAGCTCAGCGCTTTGGGGGAAATTGGTGTTACGTCGCCGGTGGACCTACTCCCTATATTCAAGTTTATCCCGAGAAGCTCCACGGAAACTGGTGCAGTCGCGCAGCAGACCTGAGACAGAAACTTCTCGACCTCCACGGTCCACTTGTCGACCAAGTCATATCACGCCGTGGCAGAATAGGCACAAGCAACAGTTTCCTCGATGGGGTCCTGGATAGCCAGTCCGAGCTGACACTGATGAGCAATGAGATCGATATCATGTACGGGAATCTGCTCGAAGGAGGGACTGATACGATGGCGACGACGCTCCTTACGCTGTGTCAAGGGGTGGGCATACATCCGGATATTCAGCAAGAAGCGCATCGGCACTTGGATGAAGTGATTGTCGACGAGAGTATACCGCTGTGGGAGGATTATACAAGTTGCTGTTTGTTGGTATGATTGTCTAGGAGTTGTTGCGTTGGCGGCCTCCTGCTCCGGGAGCGTTTCCGCATGCTGTTGCAAAAGGTATTTCCCCCTCGGATTCATTAGTGGCAAAGCGAGACCAAAGTTGACATACCTTGTAAAGACGATGAAATCGACGGCCAAAAGATTTTTCCAAAAATTCGACTGTCGTGGTCAACATCTGGGGCATCCACCACGACCAACCCCCTATCCGAACCCAGATACATTCGATCCGCATCGATTTACAGCCCAGACACAACTCGCGCCTGCCTATGCTAATGCCGAGGATTACGAGAAAAGAGATCATTTTGGCTACGGCTCCGGGCTGTGGATCTCGCGGGGCATTCATCTTGCCGAGCGCGCGCTGTTCATCGCAACCGCGCAGTTTAGCTGGGCATTTGATTTTACGAGTTGGTATAGCATAACGCCATATCCACCGCCAAAGGACACACATGTGATATAGATTTTCCGACGACAGATAATAGACAACTATGATATTGAGCGCAAGATCTAAGACCAGTGGTGGAAGACCTGGACAGTGAACATATATGCCTCACTCAGCAAAGTAGGCTTTGTGTCCTTTTGGAATGGTACAACTATTGTGGCAGCAGCGCTCAGTGACAATATAACATCCCTATAACGTCTATCACTAGTATACCTCGACTCTGATCACAGAGATGTGCCATTACTATCAAGCAATAAGGGGGTCCATATACCTGCACAGCCTCCCAGGCAACCTCAATTGAATCTGATTGGTAAACACATTAGTAAACCAAGCCGCAGTATAAGGGGGATCCCCTCCGAGACCGGGGACCCGTCTAGGTCGTGTGTTGTTAGTATTGTATCAAGATGTGAAAAAAATACCGTATATGATATAATATACACGCCGAGTAGATGGACTGGAGGTAGAACTTACTTGCGATTGACAGCGAAGTATCTAAAGTTCTCTCGCGCGTTCAAGACAAACGAATTCAAGACGACGCGGATATAGAGCTTCCATTCGTCCGCCATGTTTGGAATTGTCCGTGTCGCGCCTCCGTTGGCATAAGTATTGTTGTACCATTCATCCCACAGAAGGAAACGCAAGTAGATGGCTTCGTACGTCGAGCAGAATTTGAACCAGATGTCCGGCTCATTCATGTAGTTTACCACGAGCGCTGGACCGCGGGGTCGATTTTATGAGCCATGGAGCTAATACTTGTAGGGAAACGCATCAGGACGAGATTGGGAACGGCTTACCCATTTCTTTAACAGACTGTAACTGTGCATCTTGGCTCATTCTTTTGTACTTCGTATGGTCAGTCGGCTTGAAACCTCGAAACATCTAGGGACGATCAGAACAACAGAGTTAGACTCAATACGCAGAAACATCTGCACGGTTGACAACTTACGGTCCCCTTTTTGCCATTTGGGCGCCCAAGCATTATAGTCAACCGGTCAAGATTGTTGATGCTGCCAAGCTCACCCAGAAGATGGTGCATGAACGGCACTGGTACGTTATCCCTGGACCATGGGAAGCTCACTGGATTGGCTGTCAAGAGCCACAGTTGGGAGTTCCGGCATGAGAACCTTGTCGTCGCAAACATGGCTGGAAGAGCAGGCAGTTGGCTTCTGATTTTTCCCTGGTTCAGCCACATCGTGAAAAAATCTCCAATCAGCTGGCCTTCGAAGACGTGCTCGGCTGCAATGCTTGTCCTTAGCTGTACGATTCTCCCCAACAGGAAAAATAGGAACACTTACTCTGATAGTTTGCTCGGATTCTAACACGCCTGCCAGTCAGGTCATTAGCCCACTTGGTGTCGGCCGTTCGACGTTCGGATATCGACCAGTCGGCACAATCGGCCGAGTCATTGCCCCAGTACCGTGAAATAGAATCCCACCTCCCGTTTTCAATACCATCCCAGGGAGAACTATGCATCGCAGGGAAGGCGGGATACCGATCATCCCCCCCAAGGGTGAATGCAATGTCGCAGGCAATGACTTTCTTGGGGCTCAGGGTGGCCTCACCCGGCACTCGCTTATCTAGAGCATGCGGTTCCTCACTCGACTCACCGCTCTGCAACTCGTCGCCGATCTCTTCAGAATCGACGGATCTTTGGAATGGATCAGACACTATTGGGCCAGGGTAACCACGTTCCCCGGCCGGCCCCCCGCAGTCCCAAGTCAAGGAGTACGCATCACATTTCTCAATATCGCTGAACGCATACGAGATATCCATGTTTACACACCCACAGCATTGATTGCGGCGCAGATCGTAGAGCAGCTCACATGTGTGGCAGTCTGTGGGATTGCAGTTGAATTGCAATCGCGACTCCCCCAGAAGATCGGTGATCTCCTCCGACACAAAGTACGTGCCGGGTTCCACGGGTTCATTCGGCGCATTTCCCCAGTCATGAAACTCAAGAGTCTGACGTGGGGACAGCGCTTGTGTGTTAGATGCATTTCGCGCGAACATTTTATTATCGAGGGTGGAGGCCCCATCGGCATTTGGATAGCAGACACTTCCACGAGCAGGGGATTGCTGTTCAAGTTGATGGTCAGTATCCTCGGCTAGCAACGTGTATATAGGCAGGTCTCCACGTACTGCGTCCAAGGCGAGCTGGACGTCCGTTTCGTCTTCTCCCCAGTTCAGATCGCCCCTTTTGGCCAGTTAGTTCGCAGACAGGCATCTGCATATCAGCTAGGAAGCCAAACGTACGTATCTTCAGCCCTCTGATAGATATTTGTAATCACTTCATACTCCGAGCACGGCTCGCCACCGTCGTCGAGATTGTAGGAAAATTGTGAAATGGTGTTATATACGAGAGAGATCTGGCGGCCGTTAATGGAGCAAAGGGGGGGATGCATCGGGGTGACTCACGTCCACAGAGCGTTGAGACGGAAGCGTTAGTTTTAGTCCAAACCTGACAAATGTGCCTAGAGCAATCTTGCCACCCTCCTCGGGACTGTCATACAGGATATCATCCTGAGGAATCTGGATTCTGTTCGGTTCACGTGAACGGTATGCTGTAACCTCGCGCCCATCCCGGTAGCGACTGGGGAAAAAGACCGCAGGATCCTCGGTACTCCCGAGATCTGTAATCACACGAGCTGTGACTCGACCGTTGAAGGCAGTCGTGCTGTCGCTAAGATCACCGTCCGTGCCATTCAGAGTGGCCATCTGGTATGTGATCTCGAGGTAAGGATCGCAGGCGGTCCTGACCCGCCTCCCACCGACTATCATACTTTGACCAGATAGTTTGATGAGGCGTTCATCGCTGAAGGCCGGGTTGCCCTTGTTCGCGGATGATATGTCGATGACTCCGACTCCACCGATCCCGTAGGTGACGTCCATGGAGCCGGTAACTTTCAGGAAACTGCTGGACTGATCGACATTGGCATGCCCCAGAGGGAACTGAGTGCCAATCAAAGAGAAGCCGTAGTAGAAGTTGGCGTCTATACGCCCATCAACGTACGCTCCGAAGCCCTCGGCAAACGTGAGTCCTTGGTCCCCCCAGGGACAATCGCCCTCCGTGCTCCAGAATAGCGCGGCGTCAATTTCCTCGCGGATTCTGCCGGCCAGCTGGGGACCGGATTCAAATTCCAACTTGCCGTACTGCCCGTCCCAATTATTGAATGTTGGTCCAAAGAATCGCTTCTCGGCGTTTCCCGTTTGGATGCCGGGCGAATCGACAATGGTATTCCAGTAGCCCGGCAGATTGGAGTAGTCAAGGCGGATGCTGGTATTGTTTGTGTCGCGCCGCATTAGAGACAGGTCATAATCAAAGGAGAAGTCAAAGACTTGAGAGGTTGGATTGCGTTTGGCGATATGGGTCGGCATATACTGGTCGTGGGAGACCTTCAGGGACAGGGCTCTGGCAAGGGTGTTCGATCCACAGTCCTCTGGCATCTCCACGAGTGTATCCTCTATGCCTCGTTCCATGACTCGAAAGCAGCCAGCAACGTCATCACTCAGACAGATGACTCGTGCCGTGTGTACCATGTGCTCGTCCTCGGGCTCGTCAATTGTGGCGGGGCAGTCGATGAAGACAAAGGGATCAGGAAGCCCGTCTCGCTTGCGCAGTTGCGTGACGGCATGTGAGTCGCCGGTAACAAGCAGAAAGCCAAAGCCCGCACTATTGGGATCGGTCATGTCGCTGCCAACAGTGCTCAATGCCCAAGTCGGCTGATTACCTTCAGGAGGAAGGAGTTCGGTTGGGAACAGATGCTCCAGGTCTACTAGATTGAAGAGACCGTCCACGTTGTCAATTACATCCAGGTTAACGATGGATTGAAGCGCATTAAGATAATTATCGTCGAGGTCGATGGCCCAGATCATCAGCCCAGAGAGACCCATCCTCTTCGCGTACTCAATTTTGGTGGCAAAGGTTCTCTCGTCGTCGTAGGAGACCCAGCTGTGGTCCGCATAGACCATATATTTGACAGCAGCAGCCTCGTCTAGGTATGACGTTGCCCCTGTGTTTTCTAAGAGCTCCGTGATCTCTCGGTAAGAGAGAATACCAGGGGTCTTGGTGCATCGACCGCCAGCTCCAGGCCCATCGAATGGACAACTCGGTTTCCAGCAAGAACCCGAGGTCAGCTGGAAGGTGCGCCCGTAGAATCCAAGACCCAGCACAATGGCTGAGGGGTCAACATCAACGCGCCAGAATAGATCAAGCGCCAGATCAATCTCGGTCAGGTTCGTGTGCGCGAGGACTTGGCTACCGATTGGGTTATCACTATCCCAGATGCCGTGGAGATCATACGACATGAGGTTTACCCAGTCCACGTACTGCATCATAGCCTTGAGGTCAAAGTGGCGCAGATACCAGTACGAGGTCGGTGCAGTGAACGTAACAAGATAGTCTCGTCCACCCGCTGCTATGGCCTCCTGCAGCTCCTTGAGCAGAAGAGTATAATTTTCACCATCGCCATCAGAGCCGCCACGATCACCAGCTCCAGGGTACTCCCAGTCAAAATCAACACCATCGTATCCATATTCAGACATGAACCCAATCAAGTTGTTGATGAAGGTGGCGCGGTTGGCAGCACTCGACGCAAGAGTAGGGAAGACACTCTGCCAGGGACCGGGATCGCTAAACGTCCAACCACCGAGGGCAATCATAATTTTCAGGCTCGGGTTGCGAGCCTTGAGATTGCCAACTTGCTTGTACACATCGACAGAGAGACCGTCCATGTTCGTGACTTGAAAGTTATTGTTAATATAGCCGAAGGCGATATTAAGATGGGTGAGGAAGTTAACAGGGATTTCGCCAGCAGACATAGTCCCACAGCTGCGCTGGGTACTCCATCCCTCCCAGTATCCAATCACACGCTGCTGGGGGTTGGAGGGCGGCGGACTCGGTTTTGGCTGATCGCAGTTGGACTGGCAACCCTCACCACAGAACTCGGCCGTGGTACCGCAGAAGCCGTACTGCGAGCAGCACACGTTCAGAGGACACCCAGCATTTGGGTCTGCCGCGAATTCTCCGCACTCTGCTGTTGCATCACAGTTTGATTGGCAGCCAGCGCCACAGTATATTTCGCCATACCCGCACCAGCCGCTTTCACCACAGCAGGCCCCGTTGCCACAGGGGGTGTCAGGACCGCAGGTGTAATCTCCTTCTTGACTGTCTAAAGTCCTGACCTTGGCGCTGAGAACATCAACGCGTTTTGTGACATTTGAATGGTGGCCTCTGTGAACGTGGACGTGGGCGTGGGTGTAATGCGCGGCAACCAGGACAGGAAGGAACAGCCCACCAATAACAAAATGGCGGAACAATCGCATTATTAACACGTTCGAACTTAATGTTGGCCGCGGCGTAAAAGAAAAACAATGTCCTCGCGTATGGCTTTGTGGAATTTCCTTCTATAACAATCCATTTACAAGAGCCGAGGCCCGCCAGAGTTTACTTAATCTGTATCTCCTCGCTGAGAGTATTGTAATTTGCGAATAAAGGCAACCGGCCGTGCCCAGAAAGCCATGTGTTCTTGGCAGTCGGTAAACAACATCTGTGGTTGGAGCCATATGCAGTGTCCCTGAGACTACTGCAGTCGAATCACCAGTAGTTCGAGGCATCGGACCGACGGTGGGTGAGGCTTATCTCGCTTGACAGGGAGCTAAACCTTTACAGGGCTCTTCCTTCCGTACCTTCGCGCACTATCATGGAACCTGAAACAGACCCTGGTGATCCGGTCCAGTGCCGAGACGGAGTTCGCGATTCGCAGGCCATCTTGGCAGAGTCGGCTGCATGGACTATACCGATAGCGGTAAAAGAACATCCTATCCAGTCATCTGACTGGCTTCCCCTCCAAGCTAAGGGCAGCGACTGTCTGAACACGAGAGACCTCGAAGATTGCTTCGGAAATTAGCCCAGCGCGTGCAGCGGAAAGCCTGGATGTTGGACTTCGACCTGTGATTGCGATCTCCCCAGTTAACCGAGGGTTTTGGACGAACATGCTGACGATGGCGGTCCCTCCGCATAAATGTCTCGGACCCCACTGTACTCGGTGCTTTCCATCACGTCGATCCCATCTGCCACCATGAGAAGGGCCTTCTTTGTTGCCAGTGCCTATCTCCTTCGCCTTGCGAATGCGGACTGTGCAGTGTACACTGTGCAAGCCGGGGACACCTGCATGAGCATTGGAAGGTCGAACAATGCCACATATGCACAACTTCTGTCCTGGAACTCGGAACTCAACATTCAATGCTCGTACGTCTTTCTATATCAGTAGCGAGCAGGCATGAGGGTAACACCCATGGTACATAGGAACCTCGAAGAGTTCACCGGTTCAGAGCTATGCGTGAGTAATCCGCTAGGCGACTATGCTATCCCGACCAACAGCAGGGGCTCGCCCTCGATTGTCACTACGATCGCGTATGTTGTTCCCGCTGATGAACAGGTTGGGTATTGACAACGCCAGGCCGGCTCCGTCTCCAACACCTGATGCAACAACCTCGAACTGCGGCGAGTACTCCCTGATAGAAGCGGGTGAAGACTGCGGAACTGTCACTGCAGAATTCGAAATCACCCTCGCCGACTTGTGAGTTTCCCTTATTAAGTGTGCAAGCAAAGCTAAATCGCGCCTGTCAGCCTCTTTCTCAACCCGCAGGTCTGGGAGAACTGCACGAACCTCTGGTTGGATTACTACTACTGCGTGCGCCCTGTTGGATACATCACCACTTATCCTGGATACAGCGGGAACCCTACCACCGAGCCCTTCGAGCAAACGCCATCCACTCCGCTCCCCGCTAACCCTCTTGCAAACTATTCCTCCTCGCAGCCGGTGTTCCCTATTGCAAATGGCACCCGGCGTGACTGCTACGAGTATGAGTGTCCCTTGACTTCTAGCCTCGCCTGGACCACGTAGACTACATTGAACTGACGGAAAGACACAGGTATATCGTGTTCGATAATGTCACCGAGATCGAGGCTCCCGATTGTTGGACTCTCGCTGTACTTGTTGGAGCGACAGCTGAAGTCAGTTTCTTATCGATTACGACTCTACCTGATTCACGCTAACCGCATCAACAGGAAATTATCCTCTGGAACCCTTCCCTTGGCGAGAACAGTACCAGTGACGGTCCTCCCAGCACGATCACGGCCAATGGCCTGACACTGAACATCGCGGCAACCGACTACGGCTACCTCTGCACCCTGGGCGAAGGCACGTCGTATTGCGTTGCCGTCGGGTCTCCAACATCCACGCTAGATGAGTTCGTTATATCAACTCCGGTCCCGCGCGCAGCCGGCGAGATCGAGAACTGCACTGCATGGTTCCATATATATGACGAGATATTCACCTGCACCACCATCTTGCTAACGTTCCAACTTTCCATTGAGGAGTTTTACGCCATGAACCCGACCATTAGGAAGGATTGCAGCGGCCTCGTTCTTGGAACACACTACTGTGTGTCGACATATCCCGGCGGTGCCCCAGCGGGCCAGCCAGACTGGACAGGGCCGACCTTTACATGGACTGGTACAATATCAACTACGTGGACTACATCGACATCTGGAGTCTCCACGCCATCTCCTGTACAAACAGGGATTATCAAAACCTGCGACGAGTTCTATCGCGTTAGCACGGGGGATACATGTTATGACATTGCCCAAGAACACGATATGGCATTATCGGACCTTTATGTCTGGAACCCGGCCGTGAAAACCGACTGCACAGGGCTCCAGGCCGATGTCTATGTCTGTGTTGGAATTCAAACACCAACTAGCACCACAACAACAACAACAACAACTTTATCATCATCTGGCGTAACAACCCCCACACCCATCCAGTCCGGCATGGTGGGCACCTGCAATGACTTCTATTTTGTCGTTAGCGGCGACGGTTGCTACGACATTGCAAACTCGCATGACATCCCGCTCTCCACATTCTACGACTGGAATCCCGCTGTCCGCACCGATTGCTCCGGACTCCAGGCCAACGTCTATGTATGCGTCGGTATTTCGGCCGCTACCACTACGACAAGCACAAGAAGCACGAGTACGACGACAGCTGGAATCTCTACACCCACGCCGACGCAGACAGGCATGGTGGGTAACTGTGGTAGTTTCTACCTCGTACAGCCCGGACAAGGGTGCTGGGACCTTGCGAATGCAGAGGGGATCCCGCTGGACGACTTTTATGCGTGGAATCCGGCGGTTAGGAATGATTGTTCTGGGTTGCAGGCGAATGTTTATGTCTGTGTGGGTCTTGTGTAGTCTTCTGTATGGGTACTATAGAGAGCGATTAAAAAAGCCATGTATACTAGTAGTCTCGACGCACAGCCGAGCACCGGAGCACTAAGCTCATGCTCGGAATACAACAAAGAACATTTATACAGCCCTTGCTTGATGATAATAGACATGTAAAAGGCATATCGGACTTCGCCGCGTACGTAATACCCGGTACACAACCACAGGAATATGAAGGTCTGGTTCATTGGGTCTACCAGCCAAGCTGCATTGGATTCAAGAGAAATAGGGGTAATTTAACTAACTAAAATAGGAAATAGTAATGGTACAAGGAGTGACGGAGCGGGCGCTGGCTAAAATCCAAACCAGCGGTATCCTGAGTTCGAAAGCATGTGATAGCAGCAAATCACGTGAAGAGTTGCTAGCTCGTCTTGGAGCAAGTCCCCCAAGCCACTTCATCTCCCTTCATCCCACCTCATCTCACCCCCTAACATCCCGCGTCGCGATAAACACAAGAAATGGCACCTCTCCTCAGAGAGCTCCCAGCCGAGATTCTACATCTGATTATCTGCTACCTGCCAAACAAGGGCATCAAGGCTTTGCGGCTCACGTGTAGAACACTATGCAATACTGCCCAGCTCCGCCTAGACCGCGTTTTTCTCTCCGCTAATCCGCTTAACATTGCTGTTTTTCAGGCCGTTGCCGATAATGATACATACAGGCATGGTGTGAAGGAGATAGTTTGGGATGATGCTCGTCTTGAGAAACCACCGCCCCGTAATATCTACCGCGACGAAGCGGAAGAAATCGAAGACCCCCAATGGGAGGATGATCAGGACCATCAATGGTTTATTCAGGAAATGAGGTGGAATAAAGAGGATATTCCATATCGCAAGGGGGGCATGGGTCCAAGAAGCGCGCCTGAAGACACTCGTCTTGCCCCGCATCTCGCCAGAGAGCTTCCTCCCAGGGTATGCTGGCAGTATTATCAGAATATTCTCCAGCAGCAGGAGGATGCTATTATTTTTAACAAGGATGCCAAAGCTCTCTGGTATGGTCTGAAACGGTTTCCAGCCCTGAGGAGAATCACGCTTACACCTGCCGCGCATGGCTGGCTCTGGGCTCCGGTATACGAGACTCCAATGATCCGTGCTTTCCCCAAAGGTTTCAACTACCCAATTCCCCGAGGCTGGACCAATGGTCGCCACGTGTGGAGCGGGACACCCGCAAAGCCATGGGAGGATCCAGAGGTTAGGGCGACATATCGTGGCTTTGGAATAATAACGCGTGCGTTAACGGAATATACCGAGCACCAGATATCAGAGCTGGTCATCGACGTTAATTACCTGGAAACTGGTCTAAATTGTCGTGTTTTTGAAGAGCCCAGTGCGGAGTACTATGACTTTGGGACAATTCTTCAACGACCAGGATTTCGACGCCTCGACCTTGCCCTTTATGTTCGGGGTGAGGAGCACACCGGGTGGCGGTGCTACCGCAGCCGACTGCTATCCCGCGCCCTTGCCAACGCGCATGACCTTGAACACTTTAGTCTCCACACGAATGTCTCGCCAGATGCAGCAACTGATACTGCCAATTACAGCGGCGGGGACCCGCGTGCAGGATGGGTACCGCTGCGAACAATTGTGCCCATCGAAAGCTGGCACTCCCTTCGTCACTTCGGCCTCTCGGGTTTTCATGTTGACAAGGATGATCTTATCGAGTTGCTGAAACTGATGCCAGCCATTCATTCACTCTTTCTCGGTCACCTGTATTTCGTTAATAACGGAGGGTGCTTTCGCGAGCTACTTGATGATATGCGTGATAAGCTAGACTGGCGTGCTCGAGACCCAGCTGCGCGTCCCACAATCTCCATCTCTGTGCCCACCGATTACCAACAAATTGGCCACGCTGTTTGGGTTGACAAGGAGGTAGCTGAGTTCATGTACGGGGAAGGCCCGAATCCGTGGTTAAGGAGTGGGAGGGGAAGCATTGTTACGCCACATGGGGTCATTCGGGATGCATTTTTGCCCGGAGCGGAGTGGTCTACTTGGCCGTTTGATGATTAGATAGATACAGAGGAGTGCACCAAAAGTGTTGGCTGCGCTAGTAACCCGCGCTAGTACTAAGACTATACCACAATATTCATTTACTATTAAATTACTATGGCAACCAATATAGTAGTATAGAAGTTAATCTATTATTTATTTTCAAAGGATTTACTAACCCCTTATTAATTTTAAAGCTATTCTTACCACACCTATTACGCTGGCCGCCCTGTTTCCGCCGGCCGTCCGGGCGGTCGCCGCCCACAATCCCCGATTCTGCCGGGGGGT